>BDMV01000007.1:828325-1039533 GCA_008326285.1 Oryza officinalis
ACCCTTATTGCTCACGTCAGGATCCGGGCACGAGCACATGTGGGTTCTACGTGATGAGATTTATGTGGGTTTTCATGGAGGACGGCAACTGGAACATTACGGATGCTGAGGTTCGCCCTGTCTCCTAAGACATAAATCCAATTTACTAAACACATAGTATCTTTCCACATCTTTAATCCTTCCATTTGCAGAAATTAAAGCTCCCGACAAGTAAATTGCTGCCACATGTTTGCTTGGGCCTCGCTGAACAGCTATGTGGATTCATCTTCGACCATATCATCTCGTCAAACGGCGCATACAACATTTCGAAGGCTCCTGCTGGGCTAGTGGGTTTCATTGAGGCTGGCGGCCCTAGTGACACTTTAGATAGCCGATCAACGCCAAAGCATACAAAGAACTAGAATTAGTGGGCCATACCTTTCAAACATTTTCTAAGTATCTTGTAGATTAGTTATTTGGATTGATGTGGTTTTCTTAATGTCTTCAACATGCATTAAGTTTCTCTATTTGTTAATGTTTATCTATTATTTTTTCACACATATATCTAACCATGTATTCAATTTTCTCTATTTCATATTTTTATCCCTAACAGCAACAGGTGATCTCACTGACTGGATGTGGCATGGATGAGAGAGGCATCATCATTGTTGTCTCTGTAAGCAACAGGTGAGCATATGTAACTAAAATTTTCATATGAGTACAAGTTTAGAGCATTTGAGATGTTGTAGAGCTCAAGCGAATTTTTGTCAAGTCTCCTGAGATGTGTAACACATCTGGTTGCCGCCTTTGTGTGGTTTGACGGGCACATCTCAGGCTGAAGTTGACTGGCACGCTGAGTCCCAGCAATATCTTCTATGCTCTCTACTCGAGGCTTCGGGTTTTATATTATGGTCCTAGTTGCATAAAATCTCAGGTATTATGATCCTAGTTACACACAACCCCATGTATCGTGGTTCTATAGGTTGACAAAACCATAATATTCAATTTGGCTAAGATGACAAACTTTTGGACACATGTTAAGGACAAATTTTTACTTGTAATAACTTTCAGTTACTAATGAAAGTAGATAAGAGTTTTAGTCCATGTCTGTTCTAATCCCAGTAGGAATTAATTTAGATATGCTTCTCTCTTATCCATGCCCATAGTTTTTGCATAGCGTACATTTGTCTACTTTCATGTCTGCAGCAACCAGATCTGCTGCAAAACTATGTAGTCAAAAGAATACGCTAAAGAAAAATCTAGTCCTAAATCAAATCCAAACATCCAGTGAAATTCATCTGAGCAGCATAGGATGGAGCAATGTTTTGTTTGGATGTAGTATGCAAATTCACATGCCTAAATCATATTTAATTATGCGTCTAATGATATGTTTCTGCCCACACAAAAGAAACACTTTAGTTTTTCTTGTTGTTGATTGGCTGAGTGGCTCTGAACCTATTAGTACCTGGATTTTTCAATGACCTCGCTAGTATGCATACCAGTAGCAATTATGTTAATCACAATCTTGTTTATTAAAATTCGAGGAAGAACATAGGACGTGACACTGAAATCGGCTCTAAGCAGAAGGATAGGGAAAGAGAAAACCAAAAACTTCGTGTCGCGGTGGTTATAGCTAAGATGCTCTATTTGACGTCGTAGCTCTTCCTGAGCACTGCATTGTGGGACTTGCACTGCATTTTTGGCAGGTTAGACAAATGAAGCCAACACTCGATAGATGATGATGGATTGATCCCCTTAAGATGTCTTGACCAATATTGTTTTTTCCTGTGCCTTTCGCTCCTATTTGTGGACTGTCCATGTATATATGACTAAAAATCACTAGACTATGACAGGCGCTATGTTTGGCCAGCAAGAATTAATGTTAAACACAATGCTTTAATTCATGGGTATCACATCGCTCATATATGAATTCTCATTCCACAGTAGATGATCTGTGGAAATAGTGTATATTTCTTCAAAGATATCTATATGAAAAAAATCAAGAATTTGTCATACTCTGTCACAAGGTGTTGAATTGTAGTTATAGAATTTTCTCTAGTAGACCGATTTTCTTATCTTTGACAGAAATATCTCGCAACTGATATTGAACTGCAGTTTGACAGAAATATCTCCCAGCTGATAGCATAAACTTTAGATTGCATGTTTTATATTGTGGTCAATATTATCTAGTTTTTATTATGCATGCTGGCAAAGAGTATTCTCAGCCATTATCTATCTCTTCTCATTGCCAGTGTCAGTTTTAGTGCTTTTTCACCATGTCCTCTATTCAACGTGGAAGTATAAGAATATCAAACAATTAATAATTAGTTCATTTAAACTCATATGTCCTCATATATATACACGAACTTTTCGTATTGGTAGTTTATTTTCAATATCATGGAAAACATGTGTATTAATTTTTACCCCTGCCAGCTGAGATTTACTAGTAATATCTAAGATGTTTCTTACCATCGACGTTACCACATTATTTTTTTTATGATAACATGTCCATAGTACCCTCGGATATCCAAAATATTAGAAAAGTATCTTAAATTTGTATGAGAAAATATGGTACTTTGTACTTTCTGAAGAGGATCTAAATCATCATTAAAGAAAATAAATATTTAATTAACCTGCAAATAAATACAAATATTTTCATCCGTACTCAGATATGGTATGGTAAGTGGCAAAGAGTAAATAAAGCCTATGTGAGTTTAGTAGTCATGCAAAATAGTATAGTATATGTGGATGCACATGGTCAGAGGAATGTCCTGTTTAATAGCTAGCTACAGGGTATGTTGCTGTGTGATTAATTAACTATAACATATATATGTCCTATTCTGTGGTGCAAACGAGATCATTAGTGCTAGCTTGTTGAGAATGATCGATCACCCTCAGTGTGCAAAATTATTATATATATAGCTGCACATTTGCAATGGCTATGATTTTTGCACATGGTTGTGCCTTCCTGTGAATGTGAACAAAATGAGTCTTCCTGTGAATGTGAACAATGTGAATGTAATATTGTAATATTCTGTGATTTCTGTATTTCAGGAAATATTATATGTGGCTTCAAAATTATTTTTTTTATGCTTCAGGACTATAGGTGCCGGTTCTTGTAAAGAACCGGCACCTATGATGCTTCAGAGCAGCCGGGGCCTATCACTTATAGGTGCCGGTTATTTATAGGAACCGGCACCTATAATATCATATAGGTGCCGGTTAGACATTTACAACCGGCACCTATAATGTTATAGGTGCCGTTATAGGTGCCGGTTGAAAAACCGGTACCAATAGCTTTGAGCATTAGTGCCGACCAATTGGTGCCGGCTTCGAAACCGGCACCTATGAGGCCTTTCGAACTGACACCAATGAGTATTTGTGTAGTAGTGACATTAACCAATAACGAGTTATCTATTTCAAGGAACAATTCATGATAAATATGTAAACATAGTATGTGATATAATCATCTTTATGATTGCCTCTGGGGCATATCACCAACATTCGAAACACCCGAGAACCTAGGCGGTGGCCCAGGGCTGCTTGGGTATGGCAATGTGACCTATTCATGGGTGTGCGAAATTGATTGATTGACTGTCTGGAGCTTACATGAGACTTTGTAAGACATGGGTCCCGAGGCATAGTTTGCCCGAAAACTTCCACGTGTCCTGCATTAAGGACGTAGCTAGTTGGGTTATGTGAGTTACCCCCTCCCCATAATTGGGCATGTGTCCTTCTTCGAGAGGGGAACGAACCCATAGTCTACCTGGCTTGTTGGGAACCCCCCGACTGCCCGAGAAGGATTATTGTGGCGCTTCCATCGGCCTAAGGACGAGGACCTGGCCTATGGGTCCCACGTCCCAATTCATGAGGTACATCAACTCTCAAGCCTATCCATTACATTTATTACGGGTTCTCTCAGGCAGTCCTGTTGCCATATCTCTAAATCAAGTTTTCACATTACTGCCTCAAAGGTTATAGGACGTTGCAGGTGTACCCAACATGACATCCCATGCTGGTTTTTCTTCCACTGCTACACAAAGCGATGGGCTCAAAGGACTCAAGGCATCCTCATGATTGTAAAACAATGTATTGTGTCTCCCAATAGAGAATACGAGATAGAGGCGATAGGGTCTAAAAGCCTAGCTATAACTCAGTACATAGAAGAGACTCTCAGATTCCACCGATATTCTGTATTGCTTGAGAGTTTGCCTCACCATCGGAACAGTAAAAGCACAGGAGTAGGGTCATTATCCAGCAGAAGACCTAAACCTATATACGTATTGTGTGTGTTGTTTCTATGTTTCCGACCAGCTCCAAGCACACCAAGATGCCTCAGAGCCCCTCTATGATTCCGAACTGTGGTTACCTACATCTACCGAAACACATATCTCTGATCACAGTAATTCATGGTTCAAATTTCTCTTAAAATAGAATTGGAGTTTAAAATGAGATATAATCTCTGAGAGTTTATGCACGACTTTGGTGCAATGCTCCTAAATAAAAACAACAAGAAATAAAGATATTACTTCAGATCTGTCCCATCCTTCCTTTTTCACATTAACAACAAGCATTGTTCCAGTTGTCGCTGCAGGACTTTCAGTGTCTCCTGTAGAGGGAGGGGATATGGTTAAGAAGCAATACAGGACAACAATTATATGAACAAGATTTCGTGCCATTTTTCTCTAATCACGCCACCATCAGGAAAAAAACAAAGAGAGAACAAGGCTAAAGAAACAGACAAACTAAAATATTCATGCAAATACATGTGAATTATGTGCCTGTGATATCCCCTCGAGTGACAAAAATCCATCTCCCGATACTCGACCTAATGCCCTCTTATGCGACCCTAGCCAGCATTACCACAGCCACCGGCCAGGCTCGATAACACACACGTGTACCTGTTGAGTGTCTCCATCGGACTGAAGCACGTGAGATAATGCCGGAGACGATAGCGGCCCATGGTTGCGGCTAGGATCAGACTGAGCACGGCACATGCTGACAACAGCAAGGAGCGATGCCAGACCAACTCTAATGGTCTGTGTCTGACCCAGTCCAGGGTGGGAGAGGCGATCCTGAACCTGAGCACGCCCAGCGATTAGATGGGAGGAACATGAGCACACCCAACGATTAGATGGGAGGAGTCTGGTTCGCGTAGACGACGGGTATCAGACTTAACACTTGGACGAATTGATGGATGACAAAAACTAGTTTTTCTTTTTAAGTAGCAGAGATAGAGATGAGACGGAGGGCAGAACTGCATGCGAGAGTAGATGGATAACATGATTTTACTTTTTGGTCATTTTTGAAAACCTATTTTATAAATAGATTCTTGTAAAAACTTATTTCAGGAATGGATCCTTTCGCAACGCTAGCGTTATTGGCACCATGCTCCAACATGACTATATCAATGACATTGGCCCCATCCCCTTGCCTCTCATGAAAGCTAAGTTACTGATGTGAAAGTAGTTGGCGCTAATGACACTTGCATCGAGAACCTATTTGTAAAATATTTTTGAAAAGGAATTGTTTAATAAAAAAATTTACAAATAGTTTCTTGGCAATAGAGTCATTGGCACCAATAACCTATTTATAAGAAAAAATATTTACATTTTAGTTTTTTCGAATTTTTTTATAAATAGGTCATTGGTGTCACTGGCACCAACCCCTTCTCATCAGTAACATGCATTTCGTGGAGGTGCTAAGGGGACGACACCAATGTAATTGGCATCGTCATGTTCGACCCTGACGCTAATGATGTTTGCGCCGTGAAAATAATTTAGTCCTTCAATCAGTTTTTTAATAGTTTATTTGTAAAATAAGTTTTTAAAAAGGTCGAAACTGTAAAATTTCCATACAAGGATAACGTTTCTCTGGCTGACGCGACCTGCTGGGTTGTGCGTGTGGGCACAGGCACGCAGTCCCCGCAAGCGTTCAGCCACACCAGAAAGCGGTAGCGGCAACTTCTGCCCGGCGGTCTCCGCAATCCGGCCGCCGCCGGTCGTTTCTGGCGCTCGCGGCTCGCCAATGGCCAAACTGCCGTCGTCGCCCCAATAGCCCCCTTGGCGTTGTTGCCACCGCTTCCTCCCGCACCACGATGCCACTCCTCGACACCCCCCACCTCACCCTCCGCGTCCGCCTCCCCCGCTTCCCGACGCCCCACAACCCCNACCCGCCGTTGCCATCGAAGCCCAGCACTCCTTTCCCCACGGCCTGCTCGCCCGCGCCGCGTGCCAGCCGCTCCGTCACGTCGCGGCTCCGGCGGAGGGGGAGGCGGAGGGGGAGGGGGAGGAAGTGGAGGACCTCGGCACGCCGTCGGCTGCGGCCGTGGCGGAGGCCATCCGGCGTGCTTCGAGCGCGTCGCCGGTGCGTTTCAGGAGGATGCACCGGGAGGAGGATGAGGAGCCGCGCGGAGAGGGAGGCTTCACGGAGCCCAGCGCCGACTTCCGGCGACTGTGCGCGGAGCAGCTCGAGATGTTCCGGGTGGTCGTCTCCCGCGACGCCGTCCTCTCTGTAAGCAATGTTTTCCCTATCTAATGACAGCATTATATAGGTTTGCTTGCTACTCCTACAGTCTTGTTTTGCTCAAAATAAGTCACAAACCATCGACCTATGAGCAATATTAGGTGAGAATAGGTACTACCGTCTTGTGTTATTTTAAGGAACAACAAAGTACATCGAAAGATTGGAGAACATATAATAAGGTCAGGATGACAACAAAATGATGGCAGGAGTCCAGGATAGTAATATCCAGGTCCAACTGTGCTTATGTCAAATTAGTGAAGAGTTAAACTATCAACCTTAGTCAAGAACGCAATAATTAAAAAAAAAATATGCACTCTATGTTTTAAAATTTTAAGTAATTAAATCCATAGTCAACATGCATTGAGGTTTTGTGAAACTTTAGAACCGTGATGACTGGGGTTATGTGTCACCAGTCAAAATACCTAGGATTTTATGTAAGTTTCACCCTAAAATATGTGGTTTCGTGAAATTTACTCTAATAATTAATAAGGAGTGTAGAAGTTTGTTTTCTTCTAGACAATGTAGAAACGGTTTTGAAGTGCATCCCCTTCTTATTTCAAAAGGAAATGTAACTGCTATGTTTTCATTTGCGGAAATTTGCTATTAGCCCCTGCAAATGACACTAGGATTCCCCAGCCCACAAAAATGGAGGAACAAAGTGTTTGTGAGTGCCAACGGTTTTCATGTTTGTTGTAGCAAATTCTGAATTTCTTCCTTTGGAGGTGCAAAGTATGGGAGCAAATAACTAATTCCGCTATTAGTCTGAAATAATCATGTCACCATTAGTTTCGTTTTTAGCTTATCTTCCATTTAGATGAATAAATTATTTTCTTGTTACAAATTTATTAGGTGCTTATTTCAACCTATGTGGTCATAAATTAATAAAGAAAAATGTTTTTATCTATTTATTTTGAAGGTGTATGTAAGACCTGCTGGCAGTTATATTATGGATCAGCTTGAACTACATCGAGTTGCTTTACATCCTGAAACTAATGTTTCTAAAGGAGATACTGTGATGCTAGTTGGTAATTTCACTATATCTGCTGGACTAAGAGCAGCGGAAGCTTTTCTTGTAAAACACCAGGTAAATTATTCATTGCCTTTTAATCCACATAGTACTTTTCATAGTTGTCATACTGCCAATGCAGCACCTGATTTCGTTTAAGAATTGGATTGAATAAACAAAAGGTTAATCAAACACCTGACCTCATTCTTGCCACCACATGTGCGGATGTGCCTATGAACCAATGCAGAGTTCTCTTGTTCATACAGTGGGAACAGCATTATTTACCATTTATGTGGGTTAAAACTTATAGTGTATTAACTTCTTTCAGTAAATTATTTATTTTTGAATGAACTGAACATGCAACTGGCAAATAGTAGGGCAATGTTAGCGTTAAAGAGATTGTCAGGCCACACCTGCTCGTCCAATTTTAGTTACAACAACTATTGAGCTTTCAAGTTTAATCATGTCAGTTCTTCCGATTTGTCTTAATTTCGTTGATGACTATATCTCATATGCTGCAGATGGAAATCATAACTGAATTTGGAGCTGTAGTCCTTCCAATGGTGAAACACCCATTTGTTGTTGGTTTCCTTGTTGCAGAGCTTCCAGAACTAGTTGGATGTACAAAGAACTCTGAGACTTCTGATATTCAGATACCATCACACTCATTCTTAGACAAGTCATCAGATATAACTCCATATACTAAAGGGAAAGCCTGGGATTTTCAAACTTCTGGAGACCAAGCTAATAGTTATGCTCAGTTAGTTACTGAATGGAAGAATAGTGCACTTATGATTTCTCGAACTTTAGCAATGGCTTATGTCATGGACCAGGTAGTTTGTTCATGACCATTAGATAATTTTCATTCAAAATTATTCATTAACTGTAACCAGCCAATGCCTTATAACCTTTCTTCTAGGCACATATTATTTTGGAATTTGGGAAAATATGCAATTAGGAATGCAGTTTTGAGGCATCCCCTTTTATATACAGCAGGCATATGTGAAATATTTCCTGATGTTTTATTCATAAGACATGGGCATGTGTAACAGATATGCTCTTGATAAACTGAAGAAAATATTCCACAACTGAATTCATTGCCTGCTCTAATTTACATTGCTAGTTATATATTTTGGCTATTCACATAAGTGCATTCCTTGCAGAAAGCATATTTGCTTCAGCAAGCTTCCTGGCAAAACAATATTAGAATGAGTGGCTTAGTAGAACAGGCAAGTTTTTAACTTCAAAGTACCAACTGAAAAACATCATAGTATTCATCTTACAAGAATCCCTTTGGCAGATTCGAGGACCCCTCGCTAATATAAGAGCTCTTGCAAAGATGTTATCAGCTCATACAAAGAGAAACGAGGTCTGCGGATCAATTCTCATTAAGCTATTCATTGTTTTTCACTTTGTTTAAATGAATCTTAAGTTGTCTTGGACGCTTTCCTGGTTGGTACGCTGATTTGATATTTTACAGATCTCTTATGATATTATTGAAGACATTCTGATCCAAGGTGATCATTTGAAAGATGCTTTGCAACAGATTCAAGATGCAGTTTATCTGACTAAGGTAACATTGTAATGACATTTCATAAATTACTGACAAAACTGTGTGCTCTACTTAAATACACCTCTTTCGTACTAGCTTGGAAAATAAAAAAATAATAAAGTACTGCTACTAAGTGTTAGGCTGGAAATGGACACCAAGGGTGATGGGGTACATATAGGGATGCAATGGGAAAAGTGCATACAAATGGGAACAAAATTAAGTGAAAAGTGAACCATCAGTTCAGTGGGGTAGGCCAATGAGCAGACCTATGTACATCCCAAATGATAAAACTTAATTAACATGAAGTCTTGAGTTCTTTTTTTTCAAACACGCATGAGATCCGCGCATCATTTCACTAAGGATGGGAAATTAGAATAAACTCCTGACCCCAACGTCAACAAGTCTTAGAACAAAAACAGAAAAAAGAAGACCACAAAAAAGCACTCTAAGAGACAAGGGATATCGACCTAGCCCTCGAGTTCTTTTAAGATAATGTTTTAGCATACAAAGATAATTCCATTATCTATTATGATTTTTCCTCACGTATCCCTAAGTGAATTTTTCTTATCTGAACAGGTGAACATAGTTAGGTACAATGAGGAAACCTTAAAGAAAATTCAGGGGTCACCTTCTTCAAGAACTCTACCACAATATCAATCAAATCCTAAGAATAGTTCACAGAAAGTTGATTCGTTGTCATCACATAATTCTTACAATGGAGACATGGTGATACCCATGCCACCTCTCTGGCTTGCCCCTCTTCAACACCAAGACGCTAGGTAACAGTTTGCTTTAATTTGCCATTCCAAGATGTTGAACTCTCAGTTATAGAGTAGACTAATTTCATGCGTTGAATGCTTTCTTTACCAAGAAATTGTTGTAGCTTTCATTTACTTGTAGTTCAGTTTTGGTTATTGCAAAATAAATAGTCTATCACAGAACAATAACTATTGATTACCAATACCCAATGCATAGTGTCACTCCTGTTTACAGTAAAACTTATTTTTGTCATAGTTTTCATGTGCTTCTAAAGTTGTTGTTTGCACAGATTCTTTTCTGCTGGACCATTTCTTCTGTAATAACTATTTTATTGTTTACTGAAATAAAAATGCACATAACATTTCATTGGTTTCAAATAAATCTAGCTGTTGGGTTCATGAAACATCATATCCTAGTTATTCTACACTACCGAAACTCAAGACGGGGGAGATAACCTCCGTTTGCTGGATCTTCTAGGCACTTTGAACAGAATCTACTTATCCAGTAACAAGGGACGGAACATAGGAAGGAGACATGTGCTACGAAGGAATAGGAGATTGTCAAAAAACAGGGAAGGCTACGGATACACATGGGGCTGCACCAGTATCTTAGCAAGATAGTCACCGATTAAGAAACCGAGAAGTCTAGATTATGGGGACTCTATAAGTTTTTCTCAGAAGTGAAAGAACTGAAGTTCTAGTCAAAATATGATAAATAAAAATATTGTTTTTTAAGAACATTCATTTGAATGCTGTCGTGCTCTATAATTCTTAAGACTATTTTGAACTTTCCCAAAACTCTCAGTGTACTTCAGAGCACGGTCTTCCGTTAGGTCCTTTACGGACGACGAAAGCCCCTTGGCTATACTCTACTCTTCGCCTCCTCTCTGGACGGTAGGGGAACCCCAGTGAAATCAGTAATCAACGCACTCCCACTCCTCTTGCTCCAATTCCCTCTCTTCCCTGCAAAAGCTCCAACTTATCCAGACTGGTCAACAATTCTTCCTTTGTTCTCCTAATCTCTCCATTCACATTTGCACTTTAAGTACAAGAACGTTGGGGTGGGATGCTAGTACTGAAACTAGGGTTGCTTCTTAGTGCTAATCTTGTGTTTTTCAGCAGTTAGTTGTAGCGCAACGAACGATCCTAAGTCAGCAGTGAATGAGTCCGACTCGAGTTTGTGAGTAAAAGGCGTGGCAAGAGAGCGTGCCAGGATCAATTTTATGGTATGGCAAAGTTGGGCGATGATTTGGCCTTAAGGTGGAAGTGGCAGGACGTGGGTGGATCTGATCGGGGATATGGGGAAAAAAGTCTTATTGGAGGTGGAAGAGTTCTTGGTTAAAGCAATGTTAAGGAATAACCAGGTGTTTCTATTTCTGTGTGATAGGTTTATACAAGTCAAGATATATATTTGCTTGTTCCTAACCATTTATATTTCAATATATGAGAAAACCATAATACTCTAAATTTCATGGCCTGTTTTCTGTACTAGCAAAAGTTCTATTGTGGTACCATGAATATCAGATAAATATTACTGTACATTTCAAGTTTATGTTATCTTAATTGCCAGAGTATCTGACTGACAGTTTTATATTTGAGATCCATTACAAAGGTAGAAGGATATTATAAAAACATGTGAAATCTAAATCCATTGTACTATGCAAATATGCAACTAAAAAGAGAACAAGAAAGCATGTAGCATTGAAATTAAGTGGAGAATAAAAACATCATTTTCTTAAAAATAATTTACTGATCCAAAGAAAATTCATGTTTACATTGACCAAATTTCTGAAAATTTTCATTACATAAATCTTGATCAACACCTATGTATTACACACTACTATTCACCATGCTCGTTTTCCATGCGCACGCTTTGCGAACTGCTAAACGGTGCGTTTTCTGCAAAAAAGTTCTATTGAAAAGTTGCTTTAAAAATCGTATTAATCCATTTTCAAGTTTTTTTAGCTAATACTTAATTAATCATGCGGTAATCCGTCGCTCCATTTTGCATGTTGGAGGATGTGGTCCCAACACTAGCAAAAGAACACGGCTTAAACTATCCAGGAAAGTTTATTTCTTTTCCCTTACCCTGTTGAATCGATTTAATTTTGGTCTCTCAACTACAAAAACAGGCAAATCTCATCTCCCAACTCTTAAAACCAGAAACCAGATAAAATATGTCCCTCCTACCAACTAGAAGTGGTTTTCACATATGTTGGTGGACAGAAGAAAAAGAAAGTCAGAAAAAAGTGGACTATCATCAGTAAAGATTTAAATTTTAAATTCAATTGATGCTAGAAAAGATCTATGTTTTTCTGACATTCTTTGTTCTTCTTTTGTGAACTAATTTTTGTTTCATCTGTGTCTACTCGTTTCAGTGTTGATCAAGACAAAACAATCCTCCACCTTCTTCCTTTCCATAAATCTTTCTTTTTGCATTTCATTTCATGGGGTGTTTGTATGAATAATAAAAAAAATCACTTCTATTGATTTGGATAGTGTTGTGGTACTTGCTCTTTAAGGACCTCATGTTGCCCATGTCCCGTGTACTTGTATCAGTACTTTATTTGTTTACATCTCAAGTTACCATTTTTTAATTGCTTGAGTAAAAAATAACTTAGATGTTAGTCCTCAACAATTCAATTGTGCATTATTTGTCACTTTATTTGTGGTCAGGCAGACCATGTGATCTCTCTGCTGTACTGGAAGATTTGGTTGGAGCAGCTCAACCGCTTGCTTATAGGCAGCAACGCACTCTAGATGTAACAGGAATTTCACACCCGCTTCAAGTTGCTGTTGAGGAATCTGCTTTAAGACAAGCGCTGAGTAATCTCATAGAGGGTGCTCTTCTACGCACTCAGCTTGGTGGCAGAGTTCAGATATATGCAGGTGAAGCACCTGCAGGAGGCATTCTCGTTGTCATTGATGATGATGGTCCTGACATGCAATACATGGTAAGTACATTTGTTCTTTCATTTGTAAGGCTCTGTAATGTTTCATAATGTTTTTTTAGATAATGGAAACTTTATTGGCCTCTGCATAACTAAGATGCACACATCCAAAACACACACGCCCACTCTAGTTTTGGAACAAAAGAAAACATAGAACACAGGGAGAATTATGGGCCATCAATCCAATGTAATTATGACTTGTCAAGGATGTTGTAGCCTCAGATAGCTGGCCCTCGGCTACGTAACTCGTAGCCACGGTCCGTCGTCTTCTCCGGCGAGGTTACCCCTGCCATAGGCTTAGTTGAGAGGAGGTAGGAGATTAGATGGTAATGTATTTCTTAATTTTCCATTGTTCAGCTTACAGGAGAATATAAGGGCCAACCGGCCAACAAACTTGGAAACAACGATCCTAATTTCCAGGCCTAGAATATTTCCTAGTCGCTGGTCACGCTCCTGCCTTGCATGCGTTCCTAGCCGCTGGTCACGCTCCTGCCTTGCATGCGCACGGCCTCTGTCACCGCGTTGATCGTGGCCTCGCCTGCTGCTGATGTGCGCGCTGCTGCCCTGCGGACATCACGAGCCCTGCGCTGCCTTGTGTATGTGCGCCCCCACATGACATCTCTCCCCCTCTCGAGGTCCAGCTCGTCCTCGAGCTGATAATCTGGATACTTGGCGCGAAACTCGTCGAGGTCCTCCCAGGTAGCAGAAGTCGCTGGTTCGCCCTTCCAGTGGACCAGCACCAGCTGAACTCCGCGCGCTAAGCGAGCTTGCTCGACCCGAGCCGGCTCAGGAACAACAGCACCATGGTGGATGTCAGGCAGGGGTGGTGGAGTTGAAGGTGTCCCCACAAACTTCTTAAGGGTGCCCACGTGGAAGACGTCATGGATGCGGGCTTGGGATGGCAGCTCCAGGCGGACGGCGACGTCGTTGATGAGCTCGACGATGCGGTACGGCCCGAGGAAGCGGGGTTTCAGCTTGCCCGTGGTCTGAGGTAGCGAGGACGGGGCACGCTGGCGGAGACGAAGGAGCGCCCAGTCTCCAACCGTGTAGGTGATTGGTCGGTGCTGCTTGTCATAGTGGCGTTTCTGGGCCGCCTGAGCTTGCTCCAGGCGATAGCGTACATCGGCGAGGAAGGCCTCGTGCTCCGCCATGTCGCGAGCGACCGCAGCAACCCGCGTCTCACCAGGCTCATATGAGCGGATGGAGGGCGGATCGCGGCCGTACACCACCCGGAACGGTGTCTCCCGAAGTGACGACTGGTAGGCCGTGTTGTATACGTACTCGGCCCACGGCGGCCAGCGAAGCCATTGGCGAGGACGGTCGCCGGTGAAGCAGCGAAGGTACATCACAATCACGCGGTTGGCCGCCTCCGTCTGGCCGTCCAACTGGGGGTGGAACGCGGATGACATGTGTAGCCTAGTGCCCACGAGCCTCATCAGCTCCCGCCAGAACGTCGAGGTGAAGACTAGGTCGCGGTCCGACACTATGGACTGTGGTACGCCATGAAGGCGCACAATGTCGACGAAGAAGGCCTGCGCCACGGACTCAGCGGTGTACGGGTGGCCGAGGGCGATGAAGTGGCAGTATTTGCTGAACCGGTCGACGATGGAGAGGATCACCGACTTGCCGTTGACACGAGGTAGCGCTTCGACGAAGTCGAGGCCGATGTCCGCCCAAACGACGGTGGGGATCGGCAGTGGCATGAGGAGGCCGCCGGGTGAAGATGCTCCGACTTGTACCTCTGACACGTGGTACACGCCCGCACAAAGTCCTACACAACACGACGCATGTTGGGAAAATGGAAGTCGCCGCGGAGCCGGTGTAGTGTGCGTTGGACGCCCTCATGGCCATCATCATGAACCGCGGCCACAATCTCTTGTACAAGCGGTGAGGACGGCGGAATGTACAGGCGCCCGTCGTAGAGGACCATGTCGTCGGTGACCGCCCACAGGGCAGCGCGTGTGCCAGCTCGGACGTCATCGTGGATGGAGACCAGAGCGGGATCAGTGGCCTGGGCGTGGCGTAGACGACTGATGAAGTCGAAGCGGGGCGCCGAGATCGCCAGGAGGCCCCCAGTGCTGTCCTCATCGGTGTCGCGGCGTGAGAGGGCGTCGGCCACCGTGTTCGTCGCTCCGGACTTGTACTTAACAGAGAAGTCGAAGCCGAGTAGCTTGCCCACCCAATGATGCTGAGGAATGGTGGTGAGGCGCTGGTCGAGGAGGTACTTCAGACTGTAGTGGTCCGTCTTGACGACGAAGCGGCGTCCCCACAAGTACGGCCGCCAGTGCCGCACGGCGAGTACAAGCCCAATGAGCTCCCGCTCATAGGCTGCAAGGGAGCGATGGCGGGGCGCCACCGGTCGACTGAAGAAGGCAACGGGATGAGCCTCCTGGAGGAGCACGGCCCCGAAGCCGTATGTAGACGCGTCACACTCGACGACGGAGGACTTGGTGAAGTCTGGCAACGTCAGCACGGGGGCTGATGTCACGGCCCCTTTGAGGGCGCTGAAAGCAGCGACCGCCTCGTCGGACCACGCGAACCCCTCCTTCAACAATGCCGTGAGGGGCGCGGCAACGGCGCCGTAGTTGTGGACGAACTTGCGGTAGTAGCCCGCCAAGCCGAGGAAGCCGCGCAACGCCCGCGCCGACCGAGGCTGGGGCCAGTCATGGATGGCCCGGACCTTTGCGGGGTCCATAGCGACGCTGGCCGCTGAGATGACGTGGCCGAGGTAGGCGACGGAGTCGACGCCGAACGAGCACTTGGACCTCTTCACAAGGAGCCGATGCTGACGTAGAGTGTCAAGGACGACGCGGAGGTGTCGGAGGTGGTCTGCCCAAGTGGTGCTGTAGAGCAAAATGTCGTCAAAGAAGACAAGCACAAACCGGCGGAGGTAGGCGCGCAGGACGTCGTTCATCAAGGCCTGGAATGTCGTCGGGGCGTTGCACAGCCCAAACGGATCACCAGGAACTCGTAGAGTCCGTCATGGGTGCGGAATGCCGTCTTATGGACGTCCTCCGGCCGCATCCGCACCTGGTGGTACCCGGACCGCAGGTCCAGCTGGTGAAGAAGCGCGCCCCATGGAGCTCGTCGACAACCGGGATCGGGAACGCATCCTTCACCGTGAGTTCGTTCAACGCGCGGTAGTCGACGCAGAAACGCCACGACCCGTCCTGCTTCTTGACGAGGATGACCGGGGACGAGAACACGGAGTCGCTGCGGCGGACGATGCCCTGTTTGATCATGGCGGCCCACTGCCGCTCCAGTTCGTCCTTGTGAGCCGCAGGGTACCTGTACGGTCGATCCGCCACCAGCGTGGAGCCTGGTTTGAGCATGATGTGGTGGTCGTGGCCTCGTGCTGGAGGTAGGCCGATTGGCTCGGCGAAGACGTCGGCGAAGGCGTGCAGCAACCCGTCGAGGATGTCGTCGTCGGCCGTGGCTGCTAGGAGGGCTGGTGCAGACGGAGGTGCCTCGCCCCGCCAGCAGACGTCGCGCCCCTCCCACTGGAACGCCATGGTCCGGGCGGTGAAGTCCCAGACAATGGGCCCGAGCGTGGCCATCCAGTTCGTGCCGAGGACGACGTCATATCCTGCGAGAGGCATGACGAAGTGATCGACGCCGAACACCATACCGTTGATGTCGATCGGGGCCTGGCGGAGGACTCCAGGGCAGGCCACGCGCTCACCATTGGCCACTGTCGCCGTAAGCCGTTGGCTGGGCTCGATGGGCAACCCGGAGCGTCGCGCAGCCGCCTCCCCGATGAAGCTGTGGGTCGACCCCGTGTCGATGAGCGCGACGAAGGCAGCGGTGCTGACAATCACCTGCAGTTGGACCGTGTTGGCGACGGCCACCCCAGCGACGGCGTGCAGGGAGAACACCGGCGCCTTCGTGTCCAGGTCGTCCCCAGCCACGGCGTCGTCGGCGATGTCAATCTCGACGCCGTTGATGTAGAAGACCCTCTTGCAGACGTGGTTGTGGCCCTGCGTGTAGTGCTCGTTGCAGTTAAAGCAGAGGCCTTGCTGACGACGCTCCTCTTGCTCCTACAGAGACAGGCGCTTGCGCCCATCGCCATGACCGCGGCCCCGGCTACCTTGTCGATGGGTGGAGCGGGTAGGGCCAGACGCGGCGCGGGGGTCGGCAACAAGCCACGGGACGCGACCTTGGCCGATGCTGGCGTAAACTGCTCTCGAAGCTCCAGTTGGCGCGCCAGGCTCATGGCCGCCGCGAGAGACTGCGGATTGTGGACCTGGACGTCGAGGCTGAGCGGAGGAAGAAGGCCGCCCGTGAAGAGCTGAACCCGTTGCGCCTCCTCGAGGGGCCCGGCACGTGGAAGGAGCGCCTGGAAGCGGTCCTGGTACTCGGCGACGGAGCCGGTGCGGCGGCACTCGGCCAGCTCGAAGAGGGGCGCCGCGCGGAGGAGGCCCGTAGCGCAAGTGGAGCAGTTCCGTGAACCGGCGCCACAATGGAGTGCCCTCGTCCGTCTAGACCTGGATGTACCACATCTACGCCCCGTCCTCCAAGTTGTAGGAGGTCATCCAGACCTTTTCCTCCTCCATGATGCACTGCTGATGGAAGTAGGATTCGCAGCGATTGATGAAGATGAGAGGATCGGACTTGCCGTCGTACCGAGGGAAGTCCAGCTTCTGGAACCGCGGCGGCCGATCCTGATGGTGCTCGCCGGAGCCGGCCTTGGGGCCTAATGTCGACGTACGGGCGGCGGTGAGGCTGGCGATGGCCTGGGCATTGGCCGCGACGGACTCCTGCAGCGACGTGAGGGCCGCGGCCAGTGACGTGAGGTCGGTGGCGTCGCCCATAGCTGGAGCAGATGGCGTGACGGACGACGCAGGGGATGATGGAGCGACGGCTGGAGGTGGTGGGGTGGCCGCGGCTGGTGGAGAAGGCGAGGATCGCCGGGATCGTGATACCAGGTTGTCAAGGACGTTGTAGCCTCGGATAGATGGCCCTCGGCTACGTAACTCGTAGCCTTGGTCCGTCGTCTTCTCCGGCGAGGTTACCCCTGCCGTAGGCTTAGTTGAGAGGAGGTAGGAGATTAGATGGTAATGTATTTCTTAATTTTCCATTGTTCAGCTTACAGGAGAATATAAGGGCCAACCGGCCAACAAACTTGGAAACAACGATCCTAATTTCCAGGCCTAGAATATTTCCTAGTCGCTGGTCACGCTCCTGCCTTGCATGCGTTCCTAGCCGCTGGTCACGCTCCTGCCTTGCATGCGCACGGCCTCTGTCACCGCGTTGATCGCGGCCTCGCCTGCTGCTGATGTGCGCGCTGCTGCCCTGCGGACATCACGAGCCCTGCGCTGCCTTGTGTATGTGCGCCCCCACATGACATGAGTTTTCATCAGTGTGCCACAGAATTCCTTTGGGACAACAATACAAGAGCATCTCATTCAAACTATTGTGCAATGTACTAATAATGAAATATAGTGTTGGTTTTCAATTTTCTAGTGAAACCTAAAGTTAACTGATGGTCATCAGATTGAGATATTTATTTTAGATGCGATCTTTTGGAGCCCTAAATTTGTTTAAGCTTTGATTCACTTGCTTGTATTGCGTCAAGCACTATAAGAATATTTTCGTGTCCAGCAAAGTTTTTATTTATCATTGACAATTGGTTCAAATTTCTGATTTCTATCATTTTACAGACGCAGATGCATTGCCTTGCTCCATTTGGGTCAGACCTTCTTGAGGATGGTATGCATGAAGATAATATGACATGGAATTTCATTGCAGGATTAACAGTTGCCCGTGAGCTACTTGAGAACTATGGCTGTGTTTTGCGTGTGATATCGCCTCGGAGACCTGATGCAGTTATAGGGACTGGAGGTAGTCGCATTGAGATATGGTTGCCAACTTCACAGACAGAACTATCTGAGATCACTGAAGGAGCTTAGCTGAATTTTAGTAATCAACGCATGTTGAGAAGACAAAGGTAATTATGCATTCAAGCTATTATGGTCATTTACTGAAGCTGTTTTTTGTTATAATAATCTTACTGTGTCCGATCCATCTCATATTGCATTTACATATAGCAGGTCATGTTTAATTGGCATGATGGAGATCATACTGCCTTTTCTGTTTTGGAAATGTTCGAAGGATGGCTGCAAAGTGAGCTTATACTTCTGATTAGATCAGTGAAGCACCATATGAACATCTTTACACGCATTCCAGTAAAGCATGGTACCTGTGGAAAATGACACTGTTACATGTTGGAACATTTTTCCTACTGAAGATCCTTGATTCCATATCATATAATTGTAGGGACGTTCTTGTAGCATAAGGAACTATAGCACGGTATACAGTTTGTATGGTAGAGCTAGATACCGCACTTATGAAAAGTACTCTTTTGTTGTTTCGCGGAGCTATGGGAACTTCATGAGTATCATCGATCGCCAGAGGAAAGTTTTGGGGGTTTTGATGATCAGTTCAAACCGGCCAATCAGTCCTCTCGAACTGGCCGGATTGAGCACCTCGAACTGGCCGGATTGAGCAGCAGCGTATCTGAACATGATCGGATCATTAATCAGGTCTCAGCGGGAAAAAAAAATCTATGGGACGGGAGCTTTAAGCCAACCTCCAGAGGCCCCTTCTTAGATTCTTGCCACCTATTTTTGTCATGCATCTTAAAGCATAGTCCACCTCTAATTTATTCTGTTACTATCTAATAGCAAAGTTTTATGGTAGAGGTGACTACTACCTCTAATTCATGCATATCATATATCAACAAATTAAGGTAACATATATAATAGTTTGCCTCTAACACGTAACCCCTAATAACTCACTTTTTATTAAAGTTTATGTAGATATTGTTCGTGAGAGATGATTCATCTTTTCTTTTCTTTTCTTCTTTATCTTATCATCTAATTCTATATGATATTTTTAAAGATAATCTCGTATAGTACTTAGTCTAAAATACATTCGACAGAAAACGGAGCCGAACAGTCATATTTACTTGCTGATCCATACCTAGTGGGTAATTCTCTAATTGCGGACTTTATTTGCACAGTAACACCTAATTAATCGGAACTAGTACGTACTTTCTTTGTTCTGAATTGATCATTATATTATTATAAGAGGGCATCAATACCAAGGAAAACAAATAATCCTCTCTTAATAAATTTAATTCGGTAAAAAACTTACACTACTACAAAATCGATTTTCCTGAACGA
This sequence comes from Oryza officinalis, assembly GCA_008326285.1. Taxonomy (NCBI): domain Eukaryota; kingdom Viridiplantae; phylum Streptophyta; class Magnoliopsida; order Poales; family Poaceae; genus Oryza; species Oryza officinalis. The sequence goes on from BDMV01000007.1 coordinate 848,281, forward strand.
GAACCCCAATAGTTTCCAGACGGGCCATAAGTGGCCGCGTTTGAAAAAACCGATGCGGCATTTTTCCGTACGGTCCACTTAAGCGACCGCACGAGAAAATCGATTTTTCCGTGCGGTCCCTTAAGTGGGCTGCACGGGATACACACTATCCCGTGCAGCCCACTTAAGGGACCACACGGAAAAATGAATTTTTCCGTACGGGAAAATCGATTTTCCCGCACGGAAAAATGAATTTNACTTAAGTGGACCACACGGAAAAATGAATTTTTCCGTGCGGTCCACTTAAGTGACCGCACGGGAAAATCGATTTTCCCGCACGGGAAAATCGATTTTCCCGCACGGAAAAATGAATTTTCCCGTGCGGTCCACTTAAGTGACCGCATGGGAAAATCGATTTTCCCGTGCGGTCGCTTAAGTGGACCGTACGGAAAAATAACTCCCCTTCCCTCTCACTCACTTCAAATTTTTCACCTACTCTTTCTTCCTTTCCTTTTTATTCTCTCTTCTCTCTTTTTCTCTCCACTTCTCTCTTCTCTCTTCCTCTCCTCTCTTCTCCTTTCCTCCGAGCACGTGGAGCACTGGGCACGAGAGGCGGCCGGCTCGGCGCCGCCACCGACGAGGCGGCGGTCGAGAGCGGGCGAGCAGCGGCGCGGCCCCGCGCTTCCCTGCGGCGGCCAGGAGCGACAACGTGGCGGCGGGAGACGGCAGCGAGACTTCGTGCGGCGGCCGACAGCAGGCGGGCTGCGGGCCGCTCGGGAGCGGTGCCATCGACAAGGAGGACGAGGCCGCCGGAAACGGCGCCGCTGGCCCCACGACGACGACGAGGAGGAGGAGACGGTCGGATCTACGCCGCTCCTGCCGCCACGACGGAGTCTGCCGCCTCCTCCATCGTGCGCTCGTGACAGCCGGATCCGCGCCGCCGCCGGGATAGCTAGGGTTTTTTTTTTGAATTTTTGTTTTTCCGTGCGGTCGACTTAACGCGACCACACAGGAAGATCTATTATCCCGTGTGGTCAACTTAACTCGACCGCACAAGATAATAGATCTTTCCGTGCGGGCCGCTTAAGCCGATCGCACGGGATAATCGATCTTCCCGTGCGATCGCAGATGGTCTTTTTCCAGACCTTCTCGCGCGTGCGGGCAGACCTTCCGTACGGGAAGATGTCTTTCAGCCCGCACGGAAAAACTATTTTTGTAGTAGTGTTAATGCATCCATCATCCTCAATATTTCTTAGCCACTAACAAACGAATACATTGCATGTTGGTTGTAAAGATACATGTGTTCATTTACCCACATACATAGATAACTAATAGATTCAATTAATAAATATTAATATGATGATCATTTGAGAATAACTTAAAAAACTTATATTTAATCAATTGGGATTGTGAATGGAGAGAGTACTGTATTTCTCACGGTCAAACCATATGATTAACACTATAACACCCAACACATTGAGTAAAAATTACAATGCAAATATATGTAGTGTAACTGTTGTGTAATTACGTTATAACTCAATATATAACACTGGTGATGAAATCAACGTCATGTCATGCTTTCTCGGTTAAGACCTCTCGCTATGACCCATCGTTCCTGGATCAAATCCCTACCACCACACGTGTTCATCCTTCCTAGAAGGCACTAGCACAAATCTCGATATAGATTCTAGGGTAAAAAAATTGACTATTTTTTAAGGAAAAATTTGGTCCAAAAATTGATTGATTTTTAAGAGAACACTAGCGACAGATTTATAGCACATTCATGTACTTTTCATACTTTATTTTATCAATATACCATCATATATGTCTCTCCTAGGGATGGCATTAGGGCTACAGTGCTACACCCGTCGGGTTTTCAATCCCGTCCCCGCCGTCGTAGAGGGAAAAATCTCTCATCCCCACACATGGGGGAGGGTTTCTCCCCATCCCTATCCCCATGCTTTGAATCGACGACGACAACAAGGTGCAGCGCGGCTTTGACTCAACGACAGAGGTGAGATGCGGTGCTGCTTGGAGTCCGTGATAGCGGTGCAGGTGGTGGTGCTGCTTGGATCTGGTGGGCACGGCATGGAAAGGGGAAGAGGATGATGCAGCGTGGAGAGCGGAAGAGGTTGCGGCAGTGTGGCGCAGAGGATGGGACAGGGAGGCCTGAATGCGGCAGTGCGGAGCGCCGCTGCCTGGAGCCCTGGAAGACTGCTGGTATACTGGTCCTGGCAACAGGCGATAGTGCTTGGCAGCTTGGGGAGAATGGGGTCCTAGAGAAAGACCCTACCTAGATTTTTTGGTATATAGGATGAACCCAACAAAATGGGCCTACGGTGTTGGGCTTTTAGTCTTTATATGGACTGGGATCTAGAGGGATATAAACATGTGCTAACCTATACTTGAGCCTCATGGGGATTTGGGGGTGGGGGCCCATCGAAAGTCCTGGCCCTGGCCCATCTAACGGGGGCCTCTTTTGGCCATCAACAGACTTATAGGGCTCTTTATTGCCTCATTTACAGCCCCTAATAGATGTTTACTTCATCGGGGTTCGGGTTTCAGGGCCCTATTGTTATCCCTAGTCTCTGTATTGCCAGAAAGGAGGAAGGTGGCGACCTATGCTTTCGCTTCGCACTTGTTATTCACACTAGCACGTGATATTTACATAACCTAGCTTCCTCTGTGAGGTAAGACCATAACGCAGCAAGGGTAGTCTGTCATCGTTGTTGGAATCTCCAGGTCAATCCATTAATCAAGAACAATAATCAAAAGTAGTAAGATCAGCAATTTTTCATTGATTCAGTATGCGTTTGAGTGGATCTAGACATACGTTTGAATGCGTTCATCGAGACATTGGTAGAACTAGTACATTTAGATGCCATTGAGACCGTTGATCCGTGCAACTGTCGTTGAGGATGATCAAGCCAACGTCGAGACCGCTAATCCTTGCGCCATCGTCATGGGTGATGAAGCCTTGAGGACTTGTAAGCAAAAACATGACAATGGAAGCATTAGAATCATGTTAGCACAAATTGATGCAACCGATTAGATGGATATTCAACTTACCTTGTGACATGCCAACGCATTAGAATCATGTTAGCACAAATTATTCATTTCTCTAGCCCAGATCAGACTCGAACTGAAAGAGGTATGCGACTTGTTTTGCAGATTTCGAACAGATCAGGTGAAATTTTGATGCGAGACTAAAACCATCTGAAAGCAGATTTCATGATATTTCCAAGTACTTATGGGCCCTGATAAACCTTCGGGATTAGCAGCAAGATTCTTTTGAAGTAGGTGTTGTTAAGAGGGCCAAATCCGAATAACATATAGAACCTTATCTATTGCCTCCTATGACACAATAGTGATGTGGTGACATGGGAGAATACTTGGGGAAGGATTTCACATGGTCCCCAATGAACTTCATTTATCATTTGTTGTCTCCATGCACATGGGCTCCTTTGCTTAATCCATGCAGGCACTTCGATCTAAGAGTGAAAATATACCAAACTCATGGTTTTTGTAACTTTTGTTTAAATATATAACAAGTAAATCTTATATAGAAAACATGCACTTTTCATTGTTGATGAATACATAAGATAGCCATAGTTATATTCGAGCCGGTAATGTCCTTATTATTTTCCTTTTTGATTGAAAACCGTCATTGGTTTCACTTTTTTACTAAGTTCAATGAGCCTCACAGTAAAACAACGATCATTGTGCGATATCATTTCTTCTTTTGACATGTTGCGAGTAGGAGGAAACCAACTCACTTTGGCATCATTCCTTGCGATAAAGGGTGACATAGATATGTTGATGAAAGGATGGTTTAATTTTGAAATTCTGTACAAGGAAAACAATTTTGTCGTGTTGTACAACCCACAACGCTTATCTTCTTCAAAACCAACCCATGGCTTATTTTAGTACGGGATACAGAATTATTTGCACTACCACATACCTCTACGCAATGCATCTTATCATTAAAAAGAGGTACCTTCAATTTTGAATAAATATATATACTCTATGCACAAGATACTCTCATTTGTGGTCATCATTGCCAATAGTATGAAGACTCAATTGAGAAGCTAGGACACGACAAATTGGATTTAGAAAATAATTTCTTCTCTAAACAATTAAGTGGACAAATATCATCAAATTTAATATAGCCCAAAATATTTAAAGAAAATAACAATCTAAGTTCTTCATTCTGACTACTAGTGTAAAAACATCTTTAAAATTAACACGCAGTGGTTCAGCACCATAACTAAACCAGTATGAATACAACCATTGTTCCCATCATAAATCAGCAGGTGAACTCGTTCCTTAACATGGTCCAATTTTATTATATTAGTAATATGGTGCTACCAAGTGATCGAAATATATGCATTTATTTCTTCAGAAGTGATGTACATGTTTCGGCAAAGGAGTTGGAGACGTCACTCATATGGTGCAACAAGAGATACAGATCGTCCCCTGTCTTATGAAATCCAATTTGGCCTCTCAAGATGGTGCTGACTTCAAATGGCCTCCAAACTTGAATACGAACTTCGTTTTAGGTCCATGAGTACTTAGTGGGAAACCCTCGGAATCCTCTTTCTAACGGATCTGATATAATTTCATATTACATCTGAGACGGCCACAATTGAAGAAACAAGGTGTAGTGCCACCTGTCATGCACCTCTAACTTATAATTTCGTATGGGACCTGGCCCAAGTGGGGCCTAACTTGAGTGCACCCAACCTGGTAGAGCACGACACTAGGTGCCCCTTTGTCGTCCTTTCACCTCCTTAGATAGTTAGCACCTTCAAGATTTCTTAGTTTTTTTAGGTTGTGTTTTGCTCTTTAATTAGCGACACCATGATATTGGTCGTGATCGATTAGATCGGTGTTTATATCTTCGTAACCTCTTCGCTATCAGCTCGTCACTTTATTATTTAGCAAATACAAGTTTGATCTCTTCATATTTGTGCGCATTTACTTATCTAGCAATCTAGGTTGCTTCAATCTATTTCTTGCTCCATTCTTTGTTTGCGTTGCAGAAACGTTCTTCATGAACAGGTCAGCCATGCCTGCCCCCCGTTGATAACGACAAGGGCGTGGTTTAGCTATGTGGGTGTTGATCTCTGGTTCGTAGATACATCGTCAACATCATTTCCTTCCTCAAAATGCTAGTTATCCCTCACTGACAGATCAGGGCAATCAATGTCACACCCTATCACATCAGGTGGTATCAATGCCTTAGTTGATCGGTGAGAGACTTTAACCATGGAGGGCTCCGTTGAACAAAAAATAGTGTGCACCAAATAGGTGCACCAATTAGGTGTAGCCCTCGACTCTATGTTTAGTTGAATATCAACTAAATAGAGAGTAAAGAGCAAGAATTCGTAGGTTTAGGAAGACTACCAAAACACACATGCTATGCTATGATTAAAATGCACGTGCTTATTTGAATATATGTTATTCACTTGATTAAAACAAATATTAGAGAATTGCATGATATTATAAAATATAAGTGACTAATTTGTAAAATGTGTAAAAGTAGTGATGGTGAGCTAGTGGCAGCGCCACCACCATCATTATTATCTTTTATAGTAGTATAGAAATAATGTGCACCGTTAGGTGTACCCTAACTAGACGTCAACCCCAGCGTTGCGCGGGGTCTTAACATTAATATTATAATCGTGTGCTATGGATGGTTATTAGTATCAGTAATATAAAAATATTAAAATTTGAGCCAAATGTTGAATACATTGGTTACATTCAAATTATAGTCGATTACTCCTTTTTTAACATGATTACGGTTAGTTTGTTTTTGAACTATTAAATGTCATATAAAAAAAAGGAAGTAGTTGATCAAAATAACAGTCAACTTCAGTTACTACTCGTAAATTATTAGTTTTAAAATTGACAATTAAATGAAATACAATATGCAGAATCCATCCCTTTTTTATGACTGAAATTCAGAATCAATCCCTAATATATATTCTGAAATCCATCGTTTTTTGACAGAAATTAAGAATCCATCCTTAATATATATTATGTTGTTTCCTGTTTATTTTATATTTCAGAATTTTGGAATTAATAATTATCTTATGTATTTGTGTTGTGTTGAAGATTCAATGTAGTATGTTTCATAATTTAATAATTACGAAATTCAGAATTAAATTGTTGATATATTATGAATGGCACAAATTTAATTACATCTTAAATATGTTGTTACTAAATTTGTTGAAGTACATGCATGTAAACATTGTTTTAAAGTTCAAATGATAAACAAATTTTATTATATTTATAGTTCATGATTTAATAATAGTAAAAATCAAAATTGATAAGTACCAAACTATATATATTTGGTTTCGAATGTCAATTATAGCTTCTTACACAGTTTAATGATTTCAAAATTCATAATTAATAAATATGAAGCCATATTCGGTTTAGAGTGTCATTTATTAGTTTCAATAATTTAACAATTCTAGAATTCAGTAGACCTCGGTTTGATGTCTTGCTTTTAGCACTACTACAGAAATGATTTTTCTGGACGAGGCCCCCAATAGTTTCCAGGCGGGCCATAAGTGGCCGCGCCTGGAAAAACCGGTCCCGAGGGACCGATTGTTGGCCCGCACGGGATAATGCGTTATCCCGTGCGGTTGGCTTAAGAGACCGCAAGGGATATTATCCCATGCGGTCCTCTTAAGAACTCGCACGGGATAATGCGTTATCCCGTGCAGTCCGTTAGGTGCACCGCACGCGATGATGCACCATAAAGCAGCTCCCACCCCCGACAGTGCCACTTTGAACCTGGTGTTTCTCTCTCCAAAAAAGGCAATTATAGGGGGGAAGGTTTTCAACTTGAATTTTTTAATTGGAATCAATACAAAAGGTATCATTCTTGTACTTCTCTTCCATTTGCTTTCATATTTAAAAATTTTTATTGGTTTAATGTGAAGATATTTTAATTTTTTTTAACTCAGTTTCTCTCTCCAAAAATAGACATTTTCTTTTGGTGGGAGGTTTTAGAGTTGAAATCTTCGATTGAAATCAATATAAAAGGTAATGTGCTTGATCATCTCCTTCATTTGCTTTCGTTTTTGTAAAATTTCATTGGTTGAATGCGAAGATATGTAAACTTGTGTGAATTATTATTTTGTGCTATGTTTGTAATTTGTAGGTCAAATATTTTGTTTTTTTGATTGAACCAACTTTTGGTAGCTAATATTGTCTCAGTATTATTATTTGCTGTGAATGAGGTTTTAGTTAAAAAGTAGGATTTAAGTTTAATTTGTTTATTTAGAAAACACCGGCAATATAATATTAATTAATGATGTGAATTTTTTTAGATGGATCGGACATGGATGTATGAGACACGGAGAACTCATCCAGTGTTCATGAGAGAAGTATCAACATTTATTGATAAGGCTAAGGCACACGCTTTGAGGGAGAATAGGAAGGATATTTTTTGACCTTGCGTGGGTTGCAAGAATCAGAAGATGTGGAAAGATCCGAATGTAATTCTGGGACACATAATTCAGCGTGGATTTGTGGAGAAATACACAGTTTGGACTTATCACAGGGAAGTCGCCCCTCCTGTAGAGATTCGTGATATTTGGTTCGATCAGGCAGAGGATTTTATAATTGAGGACATGTCCCGTCAAATGACTGCTGATTTTGGCGGCTCTGGTTTTGACGCCGCAGAGGTTGATATTGAACTTGATCTTGAGGATATGTTGCGGCACGCTGAACCAGAGGTCCAAACAGAGAAAGCAAGAGATTTAAACAATTGGGAGGTGTTGCAGAAATCAGCGAAAAATCTTTTGTACGATCAATCAAAGGGATGTGACATGGAGTATACAGTGTTGCGGTCGATGCTAGAACTTCTTGGATTGAAGGCCAAGCACGGATGGTCTGATACTAGTTTCAACGACTTGATGGGTCTCCTGAGAGCTATGCTTCCTTAGCCTAACTTGTTGCCAACTAACACCTACCAAGCCAAGAAACTCATATGTCCATTATCACTTGCTGTAGAAAAGATCCATGCATATATTAATCACTGTGTACTTTATCGCAATGAATACGCTGACTTGGACAAGTGTCCAACTTGTGAGGCGAGTAGGTACAAAAAGGATAACAGTGCCACCGATAGTGATGTTGCCGAACCAAATGCATTGGTCGAGCCAGGAAAAAAGATTCCGGCCATGGTGATGTGGTACTTGCCAGTGAAAGATCGCATGAAGCGATTGTCCTCGAACCCCGCCGACGCCGAGTTGATGAGATGGCATCAAGACGGTCGGAAAACAGATGGTATGATTCGACACCCCGTCGATGCTCGATAATGGAGAAACTTTGATTCGAAGCACCCAGAATTTGCAAATGATCCGAGAAATGTAAGGTTTGCGTTGAGCACGGATAGAATGAATCCGTTTGGTGACCTAAGCAGCTCGCACAGCACTTGGCCTGTTCTGCTCACCATGTATAACCTTCCAACATGGTTATGTCAGAAGCGAAAGTATATTTTGTTGACTATCCTTATACAAGGGCCAAAACAACCTGGCATCGATCTAGATGTGTTTCTTGAACCTTTGATGGAGGATATGCAAGAAATGTGGGAAGAGGGTCTACGATTGTTTGATGCGTACCGACAGGAGTATTTTACTCTGCGTGCTGTCATATTCGTTACTATAAACGATCTACCAGCAAATTTTTCCCTCTCAGGACAGATTAAAGGAAAGACCGGATGTCTTATATGTTTGGACAACACATCGTACATATACCTGATCTCGTCAAAAAAGTTAGTTTACATGCGTCATCGTTGTTTCTTACCACAGAAGCATAGGTATCGTGCGATGGCTACCTTTTTTGACAAAACTATTGAGGAAGGTACTGCCCCCGAAGCAAAGGATGGTTCCACGGTGTTCAAGCTGACAAAGAACATAAAGGTCATGTTCGGCAAGGGAAAGACAACTTTAGGCAAGAGGAAGAAAGAAATGGTAGAAAACACGCTGCCCTTCAAGAAACATTCAATCTTTTTCAAGTACCTGACGTACTGGAAAGACCTGGAGATTCGTTATGCCATCGATGTCATGCACCTCGAGAAAAACGTGTTCGACAGCACCATCGGGACTTTACTTGACATCCCAAGTAAAACAAAGGATGGGTTGAAGTCACGTAACGACCTGATCAATTTAGGCATAAGGAAAGATCTCCACCCGATAGAACTAACGAATGGTAAGATTGAGATTTCACCGGCATGCTACTCAATGTCACTAGAAGAGAAAAAAGCTTTCTGTAAATGTCTTCGTGGATTGAAAGTGCCGACTAGATTCTCATCGAATATCCGGAAACTAGTATCAATGAAAAATTTGTCGATTTCTGGATACAATGCTCACGACTGCCATAAGATGCTTACGGTATTCCTCCCTATCGCTATAAGGGCGGTGAAACCAGTGCACACCAAGGTAGTGATAACAAAGCTGTGCTATTTCTTTAATCGAGTTTCACAGAAAGTTTTTGATCCGGAAGAATTAGGACCCCTTCAGAAATTCGCAGTCGAGACAACTTGGCAGCTAAAGATGTTTTTTCCTCCATCGTACTGGGACATGATGGAACATCTCATTGTTCACATTGTCCCTCAAATTATTGAACTTGGTCCTCTATACCTACATCAAATGTGGGCGTACGAGCGATACATGGCCGTTCTGAAAGGGTATGTCCGTAATCGTGCTCATTCGGAGGGCTCGATGATAGAGGGTTACACAACTGAGGAGGTTGTCGAGTGTTGCCTAGATTATATGAGAGATGTCAACCCTATTGGGACACCGGTGCCTCGACATGATGGAAGGTTATCTGGTAAGGGTACTGTGGGAAGAAAATGCTTCTACGACAACGATTACAAAGCGGTATCAGATGCACACAGCAGTGTTCTTCAACAACTCGCCATCGTTGCGCCCTACATTGAGCAACACACTTCCGAGATTAGAGCATGCAATCCTGGGCGATTCGACGATTGGGTTTCGAAAGAACAGAAGCGCACTTTTCCCCAGTGGCTGAAGGATCAAAAGCTACCGTGTGGAGAATCAATCGAGGAAAAAACGATAGAAAGACTTGCAGCTGGCCCAACAAGTCTTGTGACCTCATGGCAAGGGTATGACATCGACGGATATTTTTTTTACACAAACAGCAAAGATAGGAAAACCTCAGCGCAGAATAGTGAGGTTCGTGTCGAAGCGTTGGACGCAACAGCGCAGAACAAGTCTTACTACGGGATCATACAAGAAATATGGGAACTTGACTACGGTTTAAACATTTAGATCCCTGTTCTCAGATGCCAATGGGTGAAAGACAGCATGGTAGATAAATTTGGATTTACGTGTGCTGAACGGAGTAAAATTGGACATAAGGATGATCCATGGGTCCTTGCCAAGCGTGTTGCACAGGTTTTTTATGTGAAGGATCCTTCCGATGAAAAGATGGACATTATTGTATCGGGCAACCAACACATCATTGGTATTGACAACATTCAAGACGCACGCGATTATAATCAATACGACGCAATTGAGTTATTCACAGATCTTCCTACGCGGATGAAACGCATTGAGAGTGCCCTCGACGAATCAAAGTTTGCATCCGTGCGGAAGGATGTTAATCCAAAAATTGTGAAACGCTAGTTTGTTTTTTTGTGTATAATATGTTTTTGCGAGCGAATGTATACATATCAAACTTATGGTGTACAGTGAATGTGTGGTTTATATCGAAGTTATGGTATTTGTGTGGATGATTAATATGTTAATTAATATTTTTGGTGCATTCATATTTTTTTTTAGTTTTATAGTTTTAATATAAGGGCGGCAATTATCCCATGCGGGTGGCTTAAGAGCCCGCACGGAAAACCATCTTTCCTTGCGGGCGGCTTAAACGGCCCGCACGAAAATATAGTCTTTCCGTGCGGGCAGATTACACGGCCCGCACTGAAAGACTATATTTCCGTGCGGGCGCTTAAGCCGCTTGCACGTGATGATCTCCGCCTATATAAGGTACGCGCTGGTGCCAAAAATTTCTAAGTCCAGGCGAAACACTACACCCGTGCCGCCAGGCTGCCCAAATCTCGCGCCAATCGTCGACCGCCGCTAGCCACCCATCCCGCGTCGCCCTTTCCCGTGCGCCCATCTCTCTCTCTCGTCGCCGGACGCCGGCCTCACCGACCGCCTCACCGCCGCCGAGCACCGAGCGCCGCCGCTTCCCGACGCCGCCGGCCTCACCGATGCCTCCTCCCACCGCCCCGCGCGCCGCCGCCCTCACCGACCGAGCCCGATGCCGAGCGCCGACCGCCGCCGCTCCCCGACGTCACTGGCCTCACCGACGCCGCCTCCCACCGCCCGCGCCGACCGCCGACCGCCGACCACGACGCCTCCTCTGCCGTCGCCTCCACCGAGACCGCCGCCATCCCTCCTCACCGCTAAAGGTGAGATGAATGGATGGATGTGTTGTTGAATGGATGGATGATTGCCGTGAATGGATGGATGTGTTGAATGCCATGAATGGATGGATGCGTTGAATGCCGTGAATCGATGGATGATTTAGGTTGATGAATTTTTTTATGTTGAATGCCTCCTCACCAATTGTTCGACGAAATGCCCACAAGGGTTAGATTTTATGTTGATGAATTTTTTTGATGTGAAATAGTTGATGTGAATTTTTTGATGAATTTTAGATTTTAGGTTTTAGGATTTTAGGTCTTATTGTATATATATATATATATACATATTCATATATGTATATATTAATATACATATTAATTAAGCCATTTCATAGATATAAATGCACATACATATACATGCATATACAATAATTATATGTATATATATGCATTTGTTTAAGAAGAAATAAATGTGGCTTTGTTTATAGTTTTTTGTTTCAAAATCATTAGGATTTTCTTGCGCATGACCTCCTCCAAAAATTCAATTAGCCGCAACGAATGGTATTTTATGTCATTTAATGGTGATGTATCACTGTTGACGGAAAGACTATCACTGTTGATGTATTACTGTTGATGGAAATTTTGTAATTTTTGGTTTCATATAAATGGTTGGCTGCCAATTTTGCCTTTTTAGGTACTTAATTGTACCATCACCAGTTTAATAGCATATTGTCAATTATATTAATTTATTGACGCAATTGACCCCTGCTGACTCAAAATAAATGTTTCAATTTTTTTACTCAAACCTTTTGCATGGTCATTTTTTTTAACATGTGCAAAAAAAAATTGTTACAAATTTTAGCAGTGGCTAGGATCAAGATTGGTGTATATGTCAATTTCGATCTCTACCAAAGTTTTCTCTCTCTAAAACTCCCATGATTTAGAATTAATTGTGTTACGACCAACCGTAGATCAAATATCGAACGAGAAAGCTCCCTCCGATGCACCCAACGTCGAACCAACGCAAGAGGTTTCGAGCGAAGGCACATGGCAGACACCAAGCGATCCGATGTGCCATATCGAAGTTACGCCAGCACCACCGGTTGAAGAAGACCCCGACTACATCCCTATGGAGCAAGTAGTAAGTCGAGCCGTAGTGTTATAAACTAATCCGTCTCCCTCTCGATCGCGTTTAACTTTTTCTGATGTACGAACAGATGAAAACAAGACGCCAGTCAAAAAGAAAGGCTGCCAAGTTTGCCATCATAGCCGAAGGTGAGACGGACACGGCAACGTCCGGTCCGGTAGAAACCGACACCGGAGAAATGCCCGGTCAAAAGAGAAGACGTGCTAAGAGAAGTAAGACCCAAACCCCCAAGGAGACATACTATATCACCTCTCTGAACCAGGATGGGAAGCCAGTAGAGCCCAAGGTAGCAATGACAAAATTCAGCACCACCTGCGGTGTAGTGGCCAGAACCCACGGCCCTTTAAATGTAGATTCCTGGGAGCAGGTGGATGACAACATGAAGAACTTCATGTGGAACGAGTTGCAGAAGTGGCTTGTATATCCGCCTGGTTCAAAGGCTCTGGGAAATGAGTTTGCCCTAAAAACGATGGCGCATCGATGGAGGCAGTGGAAATCGGACATGAACACTCACTACGTGCAAAAGAACAAGACTCCATTCGCCGACTATGGTGGTATTACGCCCGCCGAATGGGACACCTTCGTGGCAAAGATGACAAGCCCGGAAGCCTTAGCGCGGAGGAAAAAGATGTCCGATCTAGCTAAAAGGAACAAATACCCGCACCGGTTGGGCTCGAGCGACTACGATGGCCACGTAGAGAAGTGGCGAGCAACTGAAGAAAAGTTTGCCGCCCAAGGCAAGTCCCTGCTTGTAGATGCACTGAAGGAAAGAAGCAAAAACTGGGTTTGGGCACGGAGCACGGGGCAAGTCACCAACGAGGGAGAGATCCGTTTCGAGGATCCGGATATCGAGCGTGTGACCAGTAGTCTGAAGGACATTGCGGAAAAAGAGAAAACAGGGGAATTCATTGCCAAGAGGGAAAATGATCAACTAACAGTTGCATTAGGCAACCCTGAACATTCTGGACGAGTAAGGGGTCTATCGTCAAGGACGGGCTGGAAGGAAGGGTTTCCAGAGGAAGCTATGGGTTACAAGAAATGGGACAGGTACAAACAAAAATTGGAAGAGAAGATAGCAAAACAAGTTGAACAACATTTCTACTCTCTTGTTGCTCAAAATCGTCAAGCCTTCCCACACTTGTTCCAGCAATCCGAAGAACCCACAGTACAGGTGCCAAGCAGTGTCGGGTCAGTAGACACTGCACCTTATCCAGTAGATAACATAACTGCCCCGACGCCGTGCAGCCTGCTCGTGCCGATAGGAATGGCCGGGAAGAGAAAGGAGGTGGGTACAGGACTTGCGATACCAGGGCGTCAAATTCAGAACACGCCAATCCCTGAAGAATATGCAAGGGTGCAAGTGGCCAAGGTGCAAGCAGAGCATACTAGTTTAGAGATAAATATTCCAACACCGGAAGGGATACAATTGCTTGGGGATGCGTTGAATTAGTTTATACTATGGCATCGACGAGATATCCTGCTAGTCGGTCCATCGCCTTCAACCCCACGCCTGCCAGCTCCAACGATTGATGCTGCGCCTGCACCGCCTTCTCCACCAGGACAAGATTCGCCACCTAATCGGCATGTCTCCCCACCTCCCTCCTCCCCTAAACCAGAAGGTTCAGGTTCGCCACATTTGTCAGCCCCTGAAGTCCACGCAGAACAACCTCCTCAGACACCACAGTCAGCATTGGCGCTACCTGAAAGACCTCTTCTGAGAAGCACAAGTCTTCCAAGTCCGACCAAGCTTGAACCTCGTCGGCTTATCCCAACAATGATTAGGTCAACTTATAATAAGAAAAAAATGTTCGTATACGAGGAAATGTTAGTGTTCCAGGCTTTCAGGGGGGAGCGCCGACTGACAAGAAGCAGGATGAAACTCCACAGTTGTCGGATTCACAAAAATCGGTGAAAAATCAAATGGAGGACCTGCAAAACTGGACTTCTGACGAAGTGCCAGCAAAGTACGCGTTTGGGAGGCTGTTCCTGCCGCTGCACGTCATGGAGGGTCTGCATGGGAAATGAGGCTGATGCATGACTGGTATCTAAAGGCATCTAAAAAGGGCCTGGGCATGATTAGTGTGAAGGTCCCAGATAACGCTTTCACCAGTGGACCAAATGGGATGCTGGTAATCGATTTCAACGCCCTTCTCGCATTATTCAAGCTGGACAAATTGGATATAAATCTCGTTGTTGCGTTTTGCCTATAAGTCAATCGTATTTAATGTCATAAATGAATTCATTTGCTAACTAACTTCTGACAAATTACCCGCTTTATTACTTAGGATGCAATTCCACGCCGCCGAAAAGGTCAACCATCCAGTAGGATACATCAACCCAACAAGGGTTTGCTGGACGGAACACACGGTGAATATTCGTGCAGATTCCGCTGAGCTCAAAGGTAAAACGACGTCCGAGAAAAAAGAGGTCGTCGAAAAAATGCACCAGAAAAAGATGGCCAGCATAGCACTGTACTTGGGCAGAGCAATGGTCGCGCACAAATACAAAACTGTCCTCTTGATCCCTTATGCGCTGTGGTACGTAATATTCTTCTGTACGACTGATATTTTAGTACGATATCACCTACAATTAACATATCTTCTTTGCAGCGATCACTACATACTTTTTCTGGTATATCCGCGGGACCACTTGGCTGTAGTGATCCGGTACACTATGACGAGGAAACATTTACAGAGTTTCTCATTATATTAAATTTGTAAGTCCTGTTATGCAGCATTTACTAAATATTGGCTGTTATACTCTCGAAGACACATAATTGACTCAAACAATTATTTTGTCTTTATAGAGCACACAAATATTACGTAGACCACGGTGGACCAATCAATAATCCACAAAAGAAGAAACTTCTCATGAAGACAAGATGGCCGGTAATTACATCTCCGTTATTCCGACATTTCTTATATATACTTGTTTCACTCAAAATATTGATGTATACAATTTTATTCAACATAGTGTTTTAAGCAACCACCACAGAATAATTTATGCGGATACTACGTATGCGAGATGCTTAGACTCAACGAGAGATACACTACAAAGTTTGAAGAAGTAAGTCCAAAGAAAATATCTTTTTACACATTATAAGATCTTGTATAATTTTTCTAACTATAACAATGTGTATTCCTTCTTAAACAAATCCCGTCCGTTCCAGTTGTAGCGAACCGGTTCGACGATCGAACCATACTAAACTTGTGTGCAGATATTTGCCGCTTCATCCGCCGCGATGTCTGCAACCATTTGGGCGATTTCTACGATCCGGAGAGCCAGCTTGCGACGGAGGATACCTTCAAACGACTTAGAGAGTGGGAAAAAGAACATATATATACACTAGCTAATACAAATATTTCTAAATAAGTATATATTTTATGTGGTTTTTCGAACTTTTGTAAATTGCGAGACGCGATGATATGTATATATGTAATGCATGCGTACAATTTAATATCTTAATTCCATGAAAAAATAATTAATTACGTTTAATTCTTAATACGTGCGATGTGTATATATACTATTACTGAGAGAGAGACGGAGAGAGAGGAGGGAGGGAGAGATAAGCCAATATATGCACATAAAATAATATATGCACAAAAAATAATATTTTATACACACATAAAATAATGGGTAGATCAATCTTCCCGTGCGATCCACTTAAAGAACCGCACGGAAAGATCGATTATCCCGTGCGGTTGGGCCGCCCGCACGCGAAAATGGTCTTTTCCCAGATCTTCTCGTGCGTACGAGCAGGCCTTCCGTACGGGAAGATGCCTTTCGGCCCGTACGAAAAAACCGTTTCTGTTTCCCAGATCTTCTCGTGCGTACGAGCAGGCCTTCCGTACGGGAAGATGCCTTTCGGCCCGTACGAAAAAACCGTTTCTGTAGTAGCGTAGATTAAGGTAAAACAATAAAGAGTCTATAGAATTGTGTTTTATTTAACATAAATTTTATGGCTGTCCCTGAGAACTTATTTTGGTTTGCGTGGTTGAAATTACGCACGAATCTCTTAGGTACGGTGCAAATGAACTTTCTGATTAACGGATGAACATATAATAAATACCTGAAATTTATTGGGTCAGATTAGGTGCAAAAGAACTTGATTAGTGGATGAACATCCAAACACCGGATGTTTTTTGTGTCAGATGATATAGCATAAGCTGTACTTCTGCTTGGTGTCGTTTTAGATGAGGAATAACCGCATTAGAAACCAATCTTGTTTGAGAAATAGAAACCAAGACTAGCTGTGTCCGCCGATCGAGATGAATTTCGCTGCAGTGGCTCCTGTCTGTGACGAAGTCCCACGCCGCGTGTATCGGCCACGTGAATCCCTTTTCAGTACTCCAAATGCCAATATGGCCAATCGATCAACAGCACACGGTTTCTACCAGCTACGATTAGGGTGGAAATTAATTTAAGACGTCATTTATCAGGTACGTGTTATTACTTTTATCGTCAAAGAAGCAACTTGTATAGGGTCTGTAGCGTGACTGGACATTGAATCGAAAATGTAGGGAGAGGATGAGATATACATGACGCACAACAGATTTGGGCTTTAAAATTGGCCCACAATAATTAATATTAAACACATGCTAGATTTAAGATATACGGTTGTGATAATATAATTTAATTAACGTGAGAGCTCGTAGAAAGTGTCCAATTAATATAGGTATAGATAGATTGGAACAATAATCAGTGTGAGGGTGTGTCGAAGAAGTGGAAACAAGGGTTTCCACTCCATTGGCTGCTCGGGGCACTACAAGGCCCACCATGATCAAGATGAAGACAGGCAAAGGGACCCAAGTGCTGCCCCAAGCAAAACAAGGTGACCCGCAGTCAGCATCAGCTCGGGGCCACAACAGCCGCTGCAAGTGGGCCAGGGCCCCGAGGACGGCATCAGGACCCGAGGTCTCTTCAAACGGATCTGCATCATCAATGAGATTTGACACGGTCCTGTGCGCAGCCTTATCCCGTTATTCTGCATTAATTGCCTGTGCAAAGATCATGGGCGACGTGGGCGAAATGGCGATGCATGCCTTCCTTCGCTTGCCCATGTCGCCCGAAGAAAAGAAGGTCGACACGACACGTGCTCCGTGTCAACCGTTGGGTGTAGGTATTTGCTATGGTCACAGATAAATTCGCAAGCGCATGGATACTGCTATAACACTTTATCTCAGAGTATTTCAACGGTATCGAATCACAGAGAACATCTATGTAGAATCTAAGAACATGATTCATCCAAGGACAACAACAAAATATTAGGCTTAGAATAGAGAGGATTCCTATGGGTTAATACTCTTGAATTAAGTTAAGGTAAAACTCTATCTGTTGCTTTGAGCACCGACTCTCTACTGATCTACCAAGTAAGTCTGGCCTCTAGTTCTATGATGTATCCAAATGTGAAGGATTACAAAGGACAGACAGGACTGTCACCACCTGTCGTCTAACTTTACAACCCATTGAGCACATAATAAATGAAGGTAACCTCTAATCTAGACACCACGTTTATGCTATTGATTACTACTTTAGCCTTGGCCAAGAACTTCCTTCTTCATCCAGAGTATTAATACTAGAGCACTCAATACAAATATCAAGAAATAAAACCGCAATAAGTAAGAATATTAAATACTCAAAAGAAATCATGAATACTTACTTATATAAAAGAAGCATCCGTCGAAGTACAAGACTGGAGAGAGAGCCGACAACTCTGGTGCTCCTCCAGAACATCCCAGGGAAGAGCTCCGACATCTCCGGCACTCTTCCGGAATCTTCTCAGAGAGAGTGCTGACATCTCCGGCACTCCTCCAGAGCTTCTCCTCACTCTCTCCTTATATTCTAACTCTACTAGAGAGTAGCCTAAATATGAAAATGAGTTGTACTCCACTTGGGTTGTGTCTTAAGAGTGAGAGCTTCTCGATGGTGGTTTAAGTCAGTAACTGCCCGGGAATCAAACATAACCGCTATAAGAAGCAACATGTGGACGCTGGTGGCGATCGGCCACATTCCTGATTCGGCCGAACCACTTTCACCGCCTTTCTCCCTCATTTTCTCATGTGTCACTTGTTTGTGGGCCCTCATGATGATGCACGGTGAATTGGCTCCAATTATGTCGGTTTGCTATGATTTGTGGGCCCATGGATCCTTGTGCTCGCTTTTGACTGACCAGAGGTGTGTTTCTTATTATGGCGGTTGGTTTTCATCCATAATTACCTACATAAAAATATTCACTAACACTTGTGGAAATTATTAGTAATAAACACTACCACTAGGTTTGATGTTTTATTTCATTTTCTTTTAGGAAGGAATTGACAGTCGGATTTGGTATTTGAGGATCGTCAACACTGCTCCCCCCCTTTTACCAGCCTCAGTGGCTAATAGGTGGGCCAATAACAATCTGGATGATAACTTTAGCTACCCACTCCACGCGTCAGGCGGTAGGTGAGCCCGTCGCATCCGAGCGGCCCACTTGGAAGGACAATGACAAGACTAAGCCTACCAACTCCTGCAAGCTAGGTCCCACTTTTGTATACATGCATGGGCACTATGGACTCCTCTTGATGTATAAAAGGAGGATCCATGCCACTGAGATAAGGGTTCGATTCCATTCAGTTCATCCTCTTGATAAACCCTAAACTGCACTTGATACGCTCATGGCTCTGATTGGCCCGATCTTTTGGTGAGTTGTGATAACTATGATTTGAGAGAAACATTGATGATTCGACTACAACCATACAAGACGTTGTTGTGTTGCGCCTTAGTGATCGATACACCTCTCCTTTAGTTGTTGATCTTGTCGGTGCAAATCAAACTTATTCCTGCAAGCAAATTGAAGAAACATGCAAGAACAAGATAAAAACATTCTGAACTACAAATAAAAATTAAATACAAATGATAAGTTGGGGTTCCGAAGACAAGTAATTAATTAGGTCGTCTAGCCGACACGCGTGACTACAAAGTAAAGTAACAATAGTTAAAACATTCATCTAACAAACCCAAGAAACACTGAAGGAGTACCTAGCTATTTAAGAAGGTGGGAGGATGACCAAGGGGTCCCTAAGGTCGTGCTCCACCAGATTGGGGCACACCCCATATGGGCCCCACTTGGACTGAGGTCCCAGATGAAATTACAAGCCCATATGCCCGTTATAGGTGGTGCATCATCTTATTTCTGTGATTGTGGCCAACTGAAATGGAATTTGGATATGAAGCTAGATCCGTTGGAAAGAGGACTCCAAGAGCTTTCCATCAAATACTTATGGGCCCAAAATGAAGCTCATATCCATATTTGGCGGCCGTTTGAAGTCAGTACCGTAGCAAGTAGCCGAATTGGATTGCAGAACTTGGACAACTTGATCTTGATGTCTTCCGATTGACCTATGATGTGAGAAATTGTTATATCAATAGTAGCCATGGTCACATCATCCTCCCATTTTTCATGGATAACCGTTCTTGGTTTTTTCATATGGTGCTCTTTACATAATCCATTTAAAACAACTTGCTTCTTCCAATCAAAATTAGAAAAACTCGAAATAGCATGATTAGCAATAATATAACTCTCTAACATGCAATATTAATCGATAGCTACAGGTGATTCAAAAAATAAACATATGTAAATTTTATGCACCAAATATACTCATGTATCATTATATTTGCCAAAGAAATAAAATATAGTATTAGTTGGACATGAAAAATCAATAGCAAATAATTTTTCTTTTAAATTAACGAGCTCACAAGTCATCAAATAGAATATCGCGCAAAATATTTAAAGATAATAGCAATTCACGTTTATCAACTTTATTAGCAATGTAATTGTAGGCCGGATTTCCGCTCTTTGTTAATTTTCGCTTTATCAGTAATAACGTGTAATTGTGGGACCAAGCCAAAGATCAGACACCCTATATAAAGGTTGAGGCCGATTGGAAAAGGACCAACGCACAATCAATAGATACAAAATTTCTGTTATATTTCCTTTTACTCGTTTTTCTTTCTGTTGTATTATTTTCTTCGATCTACCGCCGGCGGCTGCCATCGTCGCAGACGCTCTGGCCAGCTGGTGGCGACCCGCGTCGGAGCAGCTGCGTGACCACGTCGATCGGTTTGTAGCAGCAGCAGGTGTGTCGGCTAGCAGAAGCAGCAGGCGTGCTGCTTCTGGCCGGCTGTGCGACAGTGCAAGGCAATCATCTCCCTCTTCCTGCTTCATGCACACACGACATCGACATTGTACCAGGTGAATTCCTGTGTTGCTTTCTTAAGATAAATTTCGGTGGCAACACATTTTGGCGACTCCGCTGGGGAATCGATCTATTTCCTGGCCATGGCGAAGAACAGCGACATCGATCCGGAGAACATCATCGCGCCCACCGCTGATGAGTTGCCCAAAGAGTATCATCAAGAGCTTGAAAGGTAAAAACAAGAACTGGAGAGACTGACGTTACTGTGCTTTCATAAGACGAGGCAAGGCATCGTTCAGAAAGAGGCTACACTGCCATCCGTCTACGTCGAGCCTAAGGTAAAACCCTGTAAGTGATCGACCGATGACCCAAGAACAAATTGCTCATATGATTGATCAATCGATCAGTGCTGCTGTTTTTAATATGCATGAAGCATTTATTAAAAATATGGATCATGCATTAGATGCTCGTGTCAATGCTTGTGTTAAATCTTTTATTGGTGCATCAAATGGTAAGAACACACAACGACCAGTATCACATAATATTAATGCCTCAACTTCTAGCAGTGCTGGTAAATCAAGGCAAGAATTAGATGCATCGGTGATCTTTACACCACAACAAAATACGCCGATGACACAAATATACAGCCGAACTAATGTGTGTGTGTGTGGGGTTGGGGGGGGGGGGGAGGGCGGGTTCGGCTGGTAGTGTAGGAGCATTGCCATTTGCCATGCAACATGATGTTGGACAGGGGGGCACACTTTTTACTGTACCACCGCCAAATAGTTCAGTTAGCTCGGCTCCGCTTATCACTAATTCAAATTATGATAGTCAAGTAAATGGAAATTTGGAAAGTACATTTGTGCCTTCATATCGTACTGTGGCATATAGTATACCTCCTATTCCACCACAGGGTTTAGTCATTACATATGGTGAATTACCTAATAGCGGTAATAGTTTTTTACAACATACACCATATACACCGCTGACCCAGATGCCACAATATCCGCATGGTACACCACAGCCTAACGTTTTTGAACCGCAACCACAAATTGATGTGACCCCTAATCAGCCTATGGCCGAACCACATGTGGTGCCGGAAATGCTTAGAGAGCAATTGGTCAGTGTTTTCAGAGAAACATTTGGCGTGGAGCCTAAGAGCAGAGCACGTACCTATCGAAAACCATATCCTGATTTTTACTATACAGTGCCATACCTCCGTGGTTTTAGAATGCCTGATTTCATTAAATTTACCGGGGTTGATGATAGGACCACTTTAGAACACATTAGTCAGTTTATTGCTCAGTGTGGCGAAGCTAGTACCAGTGATGCTTTAAAATTGAGGCTATTCCCTTTATCATTGTCTAGCACCGCACTCACATGGTTTACCACTCGTGCACCCAATTCTATTCATGCATGGTCTTAGTTGGAGCAAAAATTTCATGAGTACTTTTTATACTGGAGATATAGAATTGAGGTTAGCACACCTGACAGCCAAGCAGAAATATAATGAGCCTATTATTGACTATATTAGAAGGTGTAGAGACACAAGAAACTGGTGTTTTAGCCTAGTAATATCTGAAAAGGATCTTGCTGAATTAGCATATTCTGGATTACTTCCACACCTTAAAGAAAATTTAGAGGGGAAGGTCTTTTTAGATGTTAGTCAGGTATTACAACAAGCTCTGGCTCAAGAAAACCATGCTAAAGAGTCTAAAGAGTTTTCAGAGGTCTAATGATAAATCTAGTCGTCCTGTTAATTTTGTAGAAGATGACCTCATGTCATCGGATGATGAGAATGTGGATGTGTGTGTAACCTAATGGGCATATGGACATCAAAATCTAAACGAAAACCATTCGTTTGCTCTGCTTTGAAGCCGGTGTCCTAAAAGAATCGGCAAGAGGAAATAAAATTTACTTTTGATGTTGTTAAATGTGATAGAATTTTTGATTACTTATTGCAAGAAAAACAAATCAAATTGCCTAATGGTCGTGTCATTCCATCACCTGAATAGCTTAAACGACGTGCACACTGTAAATGGCATAATTCACACTCGCATGCTACTAATGATTGTAATGTTTTTTTGTCGACAGGTTCAATTGGCCATCAATGAAGGACGATTGAGGTTTGCTGAGAGCCCAAAAATGCAGCTAGACAGTAATCCTTTTCATGTCAATGTAATTGATTTTGAGAATAGCAAGGTACTTGTTTGGCCATCTCAGGCCGAATCCACAAAAGATAAAAGCTCTGATAGTTAGTGAGGATGGTATGCTTACAATGAAGGCTCCTAGTTCTGGGTCTGGTCAGAGTAGTAGGCCAAGGATGATTAAACCTAGAAGCCCAGAAATTGGCCGGTGGAAAGTTAATGAGAGTAGGAACAAAGCGACAAAAAGGATTGAACGGCCGAAGCCCACACTCAAAAGAGCTTCTGGCTAGATATGAGGGAAGGGCCGACAAGGGAGTTGCTAGCCAGCCAAATAATTTTAAAAGGCAAAGATCGGCTCCAATGCAAAGGTTTGAGGGTTCGGATCGTCGATGGGAAGACTTCCATGCAGCACCACCATATCCTCCTTTTGGGCCACGGATGCCTGTACCATGGGGTCCTCCTCCTGTTGTTTTTCCTCCTTGTCCACCATGGGGTTGGTGTGGTCCGTGGATGCCTCCTGCTCCAATGCTTTACACTGGACAACAGATCTTCGCTCGATCGGCAAAAATAGTAAATATCTCGGATCTCTTACAAAGCGGTGCTAAAGAAGGTTTTTAGCCCCGATTAAAACACCCAATGACACTTTACTATCTTCAGTACCGGTTGGTGTACTAAAGATCAACACTTTAGTACCGGTTGATTTCATCAACCAGTACTGAAGATAATGTCCTTCATATAACTTATCTTCATTCTCCAGCCCGAGCCACTGTCACAACTGTAAGGAGGAGGAAGAGAGGTGCTGTCAAAATTTTTTGTGAAGATATTTTGGTGATATTATATAAATCAAAGGGATGTAAAAGGTTAGCAAGTTCATCCTCTATTGATTTATGGTTAATATTTTATATTTATAGCTATGTTTCTATACATTATTTTCTCCAAAAATGTATATGAAAAAAGACGAGAGAGAAAAATTGTTTAGGAAAAATTAGGGTACTTTATAAAAATAGAAACATTTGGATAAAAATGTTTAAAAAAGATAACAAAGGAAAAACATAAAAAATGAAGACAAAAGAATATAGAACTAAGTCCATTTAAAAATCATTAAAATAGTTAGTAATAAGTAGAATGCATTAAAAATATATTTAGAACATTAAAATTTTTTTAAAAATAATTAAAATAAGGATAATACATGGAAAAATATATTTACAAATTTGTGAAAATGGTAGAATTTATATATAATTAACCATGACACTGATTAAGTCCACTTAAAACTTGTTATAATCGTTAGAAATAAGAAGAATAAATTAAAAATGTGTATTGTCAGTTATCAGTTTAATCGTGATATTTTAAATTATTATATAATTATTTAAGTAGTTTCACTTTCGTTGACTTCCTTTACATTTGTTATCTCCTGATGTAGATGAATCGGCAGTGGATGTACACCGCGGACCGACGGTCGAAGGAGTTTATTGATGGTGTGCATTATTTTTTGAGTGTGGCTAATGCCCACAAGCCTAAGGGTTTTATATGTTGTCCATTCAAAAAATGCAAAAACCAGAATGAGTATTTTATATCAGGAACTCTTCATATCCACTTGTTACGGAACTCTTCATATCCACTTGTTACAGTCAGGATTCATGGCTAGCTATAATTGTTGGACCTCGCAGTGAGAGTCAAGGGTTGCAATGGAAGAAGATGATGAAGAAGACGACAACATTCCGGATTGGGCTCAATACGATGGATTTGTAGAAAATATAACAGGCGAGACCGACAGAGCTGTTGAAGAAAATGACGGTGCGGATGATCTTGGTCAGATGTTGTGCAACGTAAAGAAAGACTGCAAAAGTAAAAAGGAGGTCCAGAAATTGGAGCGGATGTTAACGGACCACAAAACATCATTGTACCCAGGTTGCGAACAGGGGCACAAAAAGTTGGGTACAACATTGAAATTCTTGCAATGGAAGGCAAAAAATGGTGTGACTAACAAAGCATTTGGCAAGTTATTGAAACCCATAAAGAATATTTTTCCCGAGGGAAACGAATTGCCCGAAACAATGTTCGAAGCTAAGAAGGTAGTCTGCCCTCTAGAACTGAAAGTCCAGAAGATACACGCATGTCCGAACGATTGTATCCTCTATCGCGGTGAGGAGTGTGAGAACCTAGAAGCATGCCCGGTCTATAAGGCACTACGATACAAGATTAGACGAGATGACTTGGGTAATGTTGACGAATAGCCTTCAAAGAAAAGAGTTCCTGCTAAGGTGATGTGGTATTTCCCTATAATACCACGGCTAAGCGTTTGTTCAGGAACAAAGCGCATGCTAGAATGATGCATTGGCAAGAAGAAGAATGTAAATAAGACGGGATGCTGAGACACCCGCTGATGGGTCGCATTGGAGAAACATCAATAGAACATTTCAAGACTTCGGAAAGAATGCACGGAACATAAGGTTCGGTTTTAGTACGGATGGAATGAATCCATTTGGAGAGATGAGCAGCGGTCATAGCACTTAGCCTGTAACCATGTGTATCTACAACCTTCCCCGTTGGTTATGCATGAAGCAGAAGTACATCATGATGTCGATTATTATTCAAGGCCCAAAGCAACCTAGTAACGACATTGATGTATTCTTAAGACCATTGGTTAAAGATCTAAAACTGTTGTGGACGAAAGAATGTGTCCCTACGTGGGATGAGCACAAATAAGAGCAATTTAACCTATGAGCGTTGCTGTTCATAACCATTAACGATTGGCCTGCACTTAGCAACCTATCCAGATAATCAAACAAGGGGTATAAGGCTTGCATGCATTGTATGGATGATATTGTCAGTATGTATTTGAAGCATTGTAGGAAGGTTGTGTACATGGGCCATCGTCAATTTCTTGTTGCAAGCCACCTTGTACGAAAGATAGGCAGACATTTTGAAAAGAAGGCAGACCACCGTACTAAGCCTAAACATCATACGGAAAAACCATGGTTGCTATGGTCAAAAATCTGAAAGTAGTATTTGAAAAAGGACCTGGTAGCCAACCTATAACAAGTGAAGATGGTTACGCGGTGATGTGGAAGAAGAAGTCTATTTTTTGGGAGTTACCCTATTGAAAAATCTTAGACGTCTGTCATGCAATCGATATGATGTACCTAACTAAGAACCTTTGCGTCAACCTGCTAGGCTTCCTTGTTGTATATGGGAAGTCGAAAGATACACTTGAAGCACATAATGACGTGAAGCATATGAAACAACAGAACGGCCTTCATCTGGAACCAAAGGAGAAAGAAAGTCATTACTTGAGTCCAACCAGCTACACTTTGAGTAAGGCAGATAAGGAAAGTATATTTGAATGCTTGGACAGCATCAAGGTACCATCTAGATACTTCTCGAATATAAAGGGAATAATAAGCATGAAAGAGAAGAAGTTTACAAACCTAAAGTCTCATGACTGTCACGTGCTGATGACACAGCTGTTTCCTGTTATAATTCAAGGTATCCTTCCTGATAATGTCCGGGTAACAATAACAAAGCTATGTGCTTTCCTGAATGTAATTTTGCAGAAGATCATCGATCTAGACAGATTAACAGCCCTATAAAATGACGTGGTGTCTTGTCAGCTTTGAGATGATCTTTCCACCATCCTTCTTCAATAAAATGACGCATCTTCTATGTCACCTTGTCAAAGAGATCGGTATTCTCAGTCCTATGTACCTACACAACATGTTCCCTTTCGAGAGGTACATGGGCGTTCTAAAGAAATACATTCGTAACCGTTCTCGTTCGGAAGCAAGCATCGCCAAGGGGTATGGAACAGAGGAGGTGATTGAGTTATGTGTTAAATTTATTGAAGACATTCGTCCAATTGGGGTCCCCGAGTCAAGCCATGAGGGGAGACTACCGGTAATGGGGACTCTTGGAAGAAAAGCAATAATGACTGTGAACAACGATTTATTTCGTAAAGCGCATTTCATGGTTTTGTAACAATCTTCGTTGGTGGCTCCTTACATTGTGGAGCACCTAATGGTTGTTCGCTCCAAAAACATCGGTAATCTAATGCACGTCATCACATTAATACTTCCCCGTATGGTTGCGACAACATCTCACAGGTAACAATACGATTAACCAACAACTAGCCTTCTTGGCGAGGGACCATCTTGGTCAATCTCGACATTCCAAGGATATACACAGGAGCCCAAGACAAAAAGAGCACGAATCAGAACAGTGTTGTTCGTATCGATACCATGAGATACGATGGGACAACTGGCATATATTACGGTGCCATCAACGAGATATGGGAACTTGACTATGGAACTCTGAAGGTCCCTCTGTTTCGGTGCCAATGGGTTAGGCTAACTGGTGGAGACATAACAGTTGATGACTATGGGATGACAACAGTTGACCTTACTAATGTTGGATACTCAGATGAATCATTCGTCCTGGTCAATGATGTAACGCAAGTTTTCTACGTGAAGGACATGTCTAGTGAACCAAAGAAGGGGAAAGGGCCCGACGAGCCAAAGCGCCACATGGTTCTCCCAAGAAAAAGGAAAATTGTTGGAGTCGAGGATAAGACTGATGAAGATTACGATCAGTTTGACGGGCAACCTCCGTTCGCGGTGACGGTTGACCCGAGCATACTCCTATCAAATGAGGACACCCCTTACTCACGCATCGATCATAGCGAAGGAACATTCGTTATGAGAAAGTACGTGAGGTCAACCATCACGTTGTAAATTATTTTTAATGTATTGAAGATCCCTCTATTTATATTACGATCAACTGAAACATATTATATATTCCCAAGCCGAGGATTGATCATTATATTCCGTTTTTATGATTTTATTTTTCCCTACAATGCACTTAATCGGGCATGGGCTAATTATCAATGATTTTTAAAATTTTATAACAATTTTCAACATATTTTAAATATTTTATCATTATTTTTATGACTTTACTTTATTTTTAATGCACTTAAGCAGTCATGGGTTAATTCAATATGACTTTTAAAATTTTACAACAATTTTCAACGTATTTTAAATGTTTTGTCATTACTTCTATGACTTTATTTTATTTTTAATGCACTTAATCGGCCAAGGGCTAATTATATATGACTTTTAAAATTTTATAACAATTTTCAAAATATTTTAAATTTTTATCATTATTTTTATGACTTTATTTTATTTTTAATGCACTTAATCGGCCATGGGTTAATTATATACGATTTTTAAAATTTTATAACAATTTTCAACATATTTTAAATGTTTTATCATTATTTTTATGACTTTATTTTTTATTGCACTTAATCGGTCATGGGTTAATTATATACAATTTTTGAAATTTTATAACAATTTTTAACATATTTTAAATATTTTATCATTACTTTTATGATTTTATTTTATTTTTAATGCACTTAATAGGGCATGGGCTAATTATATATGATTTTTAAAATTTTATAACAATTTTCAACATATTTTAAATTTTTATCGTTATTTTTATGACTTTATTTTATTTTTAATGCACTTAATCGGCCATGGGTTAATTATATATGATTTTTAAAATTTTATAACAATTTTCAACATATTTTAAATGTTTTATCATTATTTTTATGACTTTATTTTTTATTGCACTTAATCAGTCATGGGTTAATTATATAGGATATTTGAAATTTTATAACAATTTTCAACATATTTTAAATTTTTATCATTATTTTTATGACTTTATTTTATTTTTAATGCACTTAATCGGCCATGGGTTAATTATATACGATTTTTAAAATTTTATAACAATTTTCAACATATTTTAAATGTTTTATCATTATTTTTATGACTTTATTTTTTATTGCACTTAATCGGTCATGGGTTCATTATATACGATTTTTGAAATTTTATAACAGTTTTTAACATATTTTAAATGTTTTGTCATTACTTTTATGACTTTATTTTATTTTTAAAGCACTTAATCTGGCAAGGGCTAATTATATATGACTTTTAAAATTTTATAACAATTTTCAACATATTTTAAATTTTTATCATTATTTTTATGACTTTATTTTATTTTCAATGCACTTAATCGGCCATGGGTTAATTATATACGATTTTTAAAATTTTATAACAATTCTCAACATATTTTAAATGTTTTATCATTATTTTTATAACTTTATTTTTTATTGCACTTAATAGATCATGGGTTAATTATATACGATTTTTGTAATTTTATAACAATTTTTAACATATTTTAAATATTTTATCATTACTTTTATGATTTTATTTTATTTTTAATGCACTTAATCGGGCATGGGCTAATTATATATGATTTTTAAAATTTTATAACAATTATCAACATATTTTAAATATTTTATCATTATTTTTATGACTTTACTTTATTTTTAATGCACTTAATCGGTCATGTAATTCAATATGACTTTTAAAATTTTATAACAATTTTCAACATATTTTAAATGTTTTGTCATTACTTTTATGACTTTATTTTATTTTTAATGCACTTAATCAGGCAAGGGCTAATTATATATGACTTTTAAAATTTTATAACAATTTTCAACATATTTTAAATTTTTATCATTATTTTTATGACTTTATTTTATTTTTAATGCACTTAATCGGCCATGGGTTAATTATATACGATTTTGAAATTTTATAACAATTTTCAACATATTTTAAATGTTTTATCATTATTTTTATGGCTTTATTTTTTATTGCACTTAATCGGTCTTGGGTTAATTATATACGATTTTTGAAATTTTCTAACAATTTTTAACATATTTTAAATGTTTTATCTTTACTTTTATGATTTTATTTTATTTTTAGTGCACTTAATCGGGCATGGGCTAATTATATATTGTGACATACCAAAAATTTGAATTTCAAATTTTGCATTTAAAAATGTCGAGTATATTTTTCCTAAATAGGAATACTAATATTTTTCAAAATCAAAGACCTAGTTGAGTCTAATATGACTAGTTTTAATATACAAATTTGGGAATAATTTGAAAACTTTTACTTGATAGCTCAGAGGAAGAAAATAAAACACATTGTGTACATGCATTTGTATAGTTTGGTTGGTGTAATTTGAGTCCTTTAAAATGTTTTTGAATCTTGGGTGCATTTCATTTTAGGTCTCATGAGCATAATGTGAATACATCATAATTCATAAATAATTAAAGCACTACACCTGTCATCACCTTAGGTGCACCTATGCTCAAGTGTCTTGTGAGTTATGCATGGTAAATAGAAAGTAAAGCCTTACCACATCATCTCTGGTTAATTACAAATCAAAATATAATTTTACAATCATTTAAATATATATTTATAATATGAACATTTAAAGGTAGGTGAACTCACTAAATACCTAAAAATAATTGGTGCAATATAAAATCATGGGGAAATTCATGTAGATATTATTCAATATATTTATCTCATTGGAATTTTGGTATAATTTAATATGTACATTTGGTATCCCAAATAATTAGGTCAAAACAGCCAAACTATAAATTATTTCTAAACCCTAATCGGCAAAATCGATACACATCTCATATGTGTATTTTATCACATGAACATGTATAGAGGATATAATTTATTCAAATACTAATCTATTTATCATGAATTAATATAATTTTTCCAGAATTTCTTTTATAGGTTTTGACCACCTAAAAATTCAAATCAATTTTGGCTGGACTAAATTTATTTATTTTCCTGAGAATAAAATATAGAGTATTTTTGTGTGAAACCAAATAAAATGGAATCTAGGTATTTTTATATACCTCCAAAAAAATCCACATTAATTTATCATGTACAAAAAATTAAGTTATGGAATTATAAAAAAGGGAGAAAGAAAATTAAATAGAGAAAAATCCTAACACTCTCCTAACAATATGTTTACCTAATCTCCTACCCATCTCTCTCACTCCACCTCTGTTTGCACCGCCCTGGACCCACTGGGCAGCCGCCTGGACTTGCTCTCACCTCTGTGTATCTTGTTCCACCGCTCAAACTGAGAGAGAGACAGAGAGCGGGAGGAAGCGGCGCCGGTGATGCTCAACGCGTGGCCGGGACGTGTCCGCCGCCGAGCTCACCTATATCTTCTCCCGGACGTGTCGCCCTTCCATCTACTCCCTTCCAGAGCTGAGCAAGTCGAGGGGGAGAGCTTGCCTCGCCTCCACTCTCTTCCATCTCCCTCGTCGGCCGTGGGGACGACGACTATCTCCGCCGCCATTGAGCCACGGTCATCCCTCCTCTTCCTGTGTTCTGTCACCTCCATAAGGTGTCGAGTCCATCCCCTCTAACCTCGACTCATATCTTGCAGCCATCTCGCTAGAACGCTGCCGTGCCCATGGGAGCTCCAAAGCGCCACCGCTTTGACAACATCGTCGTCCGGCCAACTCCAACCAAGTTAGGCCAAACCGCCGCGCCATCGTCTTCATCGTGATCCCAAAAGGCCGCCGACTGAAGGAATCGAACCACGAAGCCGTGGAAAAAGAGATCGGCCTCTTCTTCCCCAACTCCGACCACCGGACTCTATCGCCAAATCCTCTTTCCTCGGTGAGCTCCAGAGCAATTCCTCACTCGTGGAGCATCCTTATATGCTCATTTTGTTGTTCCCCTCTTACTCTTAGCAGATCAAAGACCAAGAATTGCTGCCGCCGTTGCTCTGTTAGATCCTGCCGCCGGTGGAGCTTTTTCAAGTCACCGTCGTCTTCCAAGCTTCGCCGACCCCTTCCAACTCTTTGGTGAGTCTCCAGGAACCCCATAGAACCACATGCATGCACCCTTTCGCACTAAACCGAGCCGAAGCTCAACATGCGTCGTCAACCCGAGAGCCACCGCCGCTCGCACTATCGTCGCCATCGATTCCGGCCACCGCAGCTGGCAAAACCACCACCGATGGCTTCGCCTTGGACCCCTCTCCATTTTCTCTTTTAGCCGCCCACGAAGATCGGTCACCGTTCGCCCTTGCCTCCGGCGAGAAGCTCGCCGGAGCGCTACTGCCTCTGCTCCTCTTTGCACTGAGCCACTGACATGCGGGCCCGACTTGATTAGCACTTAAGGACTCCGCTTAAAGATAGTTTAAAACTTGTAAGGTTTGATCTGTAAAATTCTTTAGTATGACTTGTGGACCCAGGACCTAATAATAAATAGAGAAAACCTCGGGGACTCTTAATGGTAACTGTATTAGCACGTGTTTTGGAGCTCGGGTTGATTTTCGAGAACCCTAAGGGCCTTTCTGCATATTACCAGAGACTGACCTATGGACCCTAAGGATTTATAATTGGAAATATAAAAGAAAATAGCTAGAGCAATATCTTTTCAACTAAAAATTATATCAAACTTGTAAAATCCATATAAAATCAAATATAGCTCATTTTGAGGTGAAACCAACTTCAGTAGGTTCATAAAATTGTGATCTTTAATGTTATAGATAAAATCCTATGCTTACAGTATGATATTTATTTCTAAAAATTCATATAAGAAATAGTTAACATACCACTTGTAAAATTTGTAGAAAATTCATCTATACTCCAAATGGAGTGAACCAAATTTTTGTAGAATCAACAAAGTATGAAATTTAATGTAAAAATATAAAATACAATAGTTTCTGTAACAGAAACAGTACTAATAATATATATAGTAAAATAACCACCATAAGTACAATTTAGTTTCTAAAATTTATAGGAAATTCATACTAGCTCTAAAAATTATGATACCAATTGTATTAATCTTAAAAAACAATCCTATTCATCCCAGTAATGTTAATTTGATCAAAATCATATATTAAAAATGTTTCACAACAATACATTAGTAAATAATACGATATGTCAATGCAAACTTGGAAAATTCATAACTCACAAATGAAAAGAGATAAAATAGGAATTCTTTTACCTAAATTCATCATAGGTCAGAACCTATCTATTGTGCACAAATCATGCATTTTAGAGCATTTTGTATTTTTCGCATAATTTGATATTTAGTTGCATATCGTGTCATTTGTATAGATAACTTGCATCAACGGTGAAAGAGTGATTTAGGTGGTATTCACATTATTCCAGATCAAGGAAAGTTATTTCTCCCCTCTCCTTTGATCACATTGAAACCCATGTTTCGGGAGAAGAAAAATGTTGTTTGCAAAACTGCATATGTATTTGAGTAAAAACGATATTTGAAACTTGGTAAATGGTAGCTATGTCCTTATTGCTACATGTACCACCTTGAATAATTATGATTTCCCTTGGTTTGTAACCTTAGAAATGGATAGAGTACTTACTTGTGCTCATTTGGGGTTAATCATGCTTATCACACTACTATATGCTTAGCCATGCTTAGAGTTAAGCAAAATAATCACTTTTATGGATTTATGAATGGGATTTTGAATATTTGGTCAATGCTGGATTGAAAATGGAAATGTTAAGTATTTACGAACTAAAGTGTGAGTAAAATGATTTTAGACTTGGGCGGCAAGTGGTGTACATATGGTGGTAGTTGCACACCGATAGGGGGAGTGTTCGCCTGAGTTAATTAAGGACTAAACTTCGTGTCACCAACTTAAGTATACTGTACATCCACATATGCTATTTATGGGGTGGCCTTAGCTAATTAAATTACTTAAAGTCTAGCCTTGCATATTGGTAGGCCGGAGTAGAATGAATTAGTCTGAGCGATGATTCATAGGAACTACCTATTTACCCCGCTGATTAATGGGGGTAGTTTAGGCGTCTAAGTCTGCCCAATTCAACGGTATAGTGCCTCGCGGGGGAACGGATGTGTTCGCTGCCACGGCGTTAGGTTTAAGGCGTGGGCCCGCCACCTAACGATTCTAGGTCATTCCCAAGATGGATTCACACTTGCCATCGCTGATGCAAGGCTAGGCGTTAAGTAATGTAAAGGCTATGTTGTGACCTCTAGACCACATTCAATGTGTAGAGTGTGGTACTGACGGGTACCGGACAAACTGTAAAATCAAAGTGTGTGTGATTTTTTTGTTGTGATGAACAATTGGCATATGAGGTTATTGGTTTTGATATTTGGAGATTATTGGCGAAGTGGTTTTTGAGATGATTGAATTTTCAGACGGTGAACAGTGGGTCCGGTCAGACCGGGAAGGTGAGGTCGGTCTGACCGGCCGATTCTGTGTTGGTTTCGGTTTCGGGTTGTTTTATTGGATATCCGTGGTTAATACATGTTTATGGCTTCTAGATGGATACTATGCGTATGTAATACTGTTGTGTGCTAACTATGAGTCAAGTTTGGGATAGCTTGTGCTCGGATATGGTTTCTTTGTTTGATTCATGTGTAGGTAATCTTTACGTCTCGGGAGAGTATTGCCGGTGATAGATCGAGAGTCAACTTGGAGATAAGGTGACGTCCGGATGGTCAGAGATCATGCGGGATACTTAAGCTAAAGATTAATGCACGTGGTTGGTGAAGTTTTCATATGGCATACGATGGAAATATTGTGTGCGTATGGGATGCGGAGTCGAATTTGGAAGGAGTCCAAATTTGGTACAATTGGAATAAGTAATGTTGGTTACTTGTACGAGAACGTTTTCTAGGTGGATTAGGACTTCTTGTATCAGTTTGGTTCGTGGCTTTAGGCTGCCTACCTCATGTATAAATAGAGAGGGAGGGTGTGGCCTTCCGGTATCGCTTTTGAGAGCTTTGAGTTGAAAGTTTAGTTAGGGTTTCGAGTTTAGTCGAGATTTTCGAGAGGAGTGCTGTTGTTGCACTTTCTAAACACAGAGAGAAGTAATAAATTTGTCATCTACTTTGAGAAATCTTCAATTTGTGTTTGCTCGGGTTCGGCGGTCTAACCGGAGAGACACCGGCGGTCAGACCGGCGCATCGAAGCGGTCAGACCGGCGGAGACGCTGCGGTCAGACCGGTGACGACGGCAGGAGGTAGAGACGACTTTGGAGCGGTCAGACCGAGAGATCAACTCCGGTCAGACCGACGGCACAGGGCGGTCAGACTGGTCGGTCTACTTCGGTCAGACCGATCTACATCGATTTGAGGGTAACTTTAATTCCGCTAAAAGATTTGGTTTTTGGGTACTACAACAATTCACCCCCCCTCTGGTTGGCTTAGTTGTGTTCTTCGATCCTACACAAACTAGAGCGATTCACATCATGTAGGTAAAGTTGTACAAACTCTGCAGAGTCTAAAACTAATTGATTAATCATGCTCATGGTCATGAGCGACTTGGTGAAGTGTAATGAGTATAGATTTTGATTTATGTTTTCAAATGATGCTTTGTGAACTATGAATTTGGAAATGGTAACTTGAGTTAAGTTATGATAATTATACTGTGTTGATGATGAATGTGAGACTTGATGCCGGGTGGGCAATCAAGTATATTATTATGATGAGATGATGACTTGTTGTCGGTATGGGCAACAAGAGTATGTTTATGATGTTGATATGGTAAATATTATGATTTAACTATGTTAATGTTTTGTTAATTGAATCATCAACTCTTTTAAAAAGAATTGTGAACCAAAACTTGTTTTATGCTAAAATGAGCTACAGATAGCTTTTCCTTGATTATATGCCATGCATGTAGTATATTAGGATTGCCTTATGCTTGCCGGTACATTAACTCGTTTAATGTACCGACTCTTGTTATACTGGAATATCCATTTTGCAGGTTGTATGCTTAGTCTAGTTTGAGTGTTCGGGAAATCATTGTTTCTTCTAGGACTGGATCTAAAAGAGTTATCTTCCTAGTCGGCTGCTTGTGGTTTCGGGTAGCCAAGCTTCCGTGGATCAGTAATTATCTGGCCGTTTGGCCTATCTATTTAAATAAAAATGTAGAATAAAGTTTATTTGTGGTTACTCCTTATTATTCTGATTTTCATCACTTAGATGAAAGTGTGGAACTAGAGCTTATCCTGGGATCTAGTTCTACACCGGTATGAGTATTAAGCATTTGGGATGTCGTAGAGCTTTAGCAAATTTTGTCAAGTCTCCTGAGATGTGTAACACATCTGGTCGCCACCTTCGTGTGGTTTGACGGGCATGTCTCAGGCTGAAGTTGACTGGCATGCTAAAGTCCCAACAATATCCCCTATGCTCTCTACTCGGCACTTCAGGATTTATACTATGTATGTCATTTGACTTGATAACTTGATAGGGAAGCGATGAGGTTGGATGGTTACTGTTTTACTCGATTATTATTAGACCCGATCCAACTAAATATTTCGCGCTATCACTTCAGATAACTTACATAATATTTAACCCGGGGTGTCCCCACATATATGATTTTTAAAATTTTATAACAATTCTCAACATATTTTAAATGTTTTATCACTATTTTTCAAATGGGCTAAGTATATTTGTAATGCACTTTTTAATGCAGTTTATTGGGCTAAAGTTAATTACTCATGTTTTAAACCTACTTTTAATGAAATTAATTTGGCCATGGTCAATTTTTTTATGTTTTTAGTCCCGTTTGTTATACAAAGCCAAGACGAAAAAAATTAGAAATAGTGGGAAATGATTTTTAGTCCCGGTTGGTGCCACCAACTGGGACTAAAGAATATTGCATATATATACAGGGCACATCGTCTTCTCCGATCTTCACACTTAGTAGTTTTTTCGATCTCATCTCCCATCACCGCCACTGAGCACCATCGTCTTCTCCCGCCGCCCTCACCGTCCCCGCTGCCCTCACCGTCGTCGCAGCAGTCATCGTCGTCGCCGTCCTCGCCGTCGTCGTCGTCGTCCTCACCGTCGTCATCGCCGCCCTCACCGTCCTCGTCATTTTCCACGCTTCAAGGTGAGGCCGCCATGCATCTCTCCCCCTCGACCTCTCTCTCCTCCAGCGCCGCTGTCGCCGCCATTGCCGCACTGCCGCTGTGGCCGTCCGACTGACCGCACGATCATTGCAAACCTGTGAGGGAACGTATGAGCGAACGACCAAACGAGCGAGGGAACGACCGAGCGAAAGAATGACCGACCGAACGAGCAAACGTATTAGCGAACGACCGAACGAACGACCGACCGACCGAATGAGCGAACGAACGAACGATCGAGTGAACGACCGAGCGAACGACCGAGCAACCGAACGACCAAACGAGCGAGCGAGCGAACGAACGAACGAACGAACGATGTTCTCTAGTGCTCTGTTCGTTTGGTCGTTCACTTGACGTTCGCTTATTCTATGGAGATACTGGGTCAAGATATTGGCTGAACACAAGCACTTGGTCTTTCATGATTGAATACAAATGGATAATTTCTAAAACGAATTTTGTCTTGTCTCTACCGCCTGCACAGTCTCCTCCGTCTTCAATGCCGCAAGCAGCTGCAAGTACCAAACGGTTTTTTCCACCTCGTCCAACGCCGTCAAAGTCCACAAACCAAACGAAGAAGCAAAGACTTGACGAGCCAAAACTACCCTCTCTCAAGAAAAGAACGTATGATAGGACAGATGAGGAGATTGACGAGATCGTCAGAAAACAAGCGAAGGATCACTTCAGGCCACGGGTTCCAAAGAAGAAGATTCCAATAGACCCAATGATTAAGGCCTTCTTTCAGAAAATGAGCGAACCCACGAAAAAGAACTTGCTATCAGACTACGACTACTCAGTTCAAAAGTCCTTTGGGAAAAGAAAGACAAAGGCAAAGACTGTCCCCCAGCTCGGAACGCAAAAGAAACCATGGTTGAGCCGATGCCATCGGATTATGACTTCAGTTTACAATAATTTATGGCTGATACAAATCTGAGCAAGGAGCAATTGTTGAGGAATGCCCCTATAAAGAGCGTAGAACTTAAACACAAGTATGTACTCGGCAAACCATTTGTCAAGCTAGAGTTGGTCTCAAAGCTCTCTACACAGATGTACCGACTCCATGAATGGTACATGGATCAATCAGTTAAGGGTAGGATAATGTTCGTGGCAAAGGTTAGAAATGAACATTTCTTCCGTGGAACATACGATATGTGGATAAGCTGGGACGATTGCCATGACGTATACCATCAAGACGCTCTTGACGTCTCTCGTATGAGTTGCTGGGTTCTGTAAGTGTCATTTAATTTAATATCGTTCATTTGCCCGTCGTATGTGACATCAAAAGTTTAATGTCTTTTTTTCATCGTAGAATGGAGATTCAAAGATGCCAGAAAAAAGGATACTTTAAGTACGGCTTCATGGACCTGTACGTAATCAACGAGAAGACCTTAGATCGCTGGCCAGTGGAAACCGAGAATAACATTTACAAATTCCTGGTACAACAACATTTCAAGGAGTACATACTATTGCCATACAATACAAAGTGAGTTTTTATCGGTTGTTATAGCAACTTCCTTCTCGTTTTTATAAATTGATATGTATATCATATTTCACGAATTCTGCAGATTCCACTGGGTCCTCTTTGTCATAGAGATTACCACAGGCCAGATTATTGTCATGGACTCTATGCGCAAAGATAGGGATATTTTCGATGATATCATTGACATGATTAACAGGTAATGTGATTCCTCAGTACTCTCGTTATGATTACTGCTATCGCTACTATGTGGGTCATAGTGTCATTAATTCGTTTGCAACTGCAGGGTGTGGGCAAGATTCCGTGCAAATGTTCGTGGGGAATTCAAGAAAGAATTGTCAGTGCGGATGAACTTTCCGGTACATACATGGACCAAAATTATAAATCTCATTTATTCAATATTAGAAATATTTCATAAGTTCGTTTCTCCTTTAGTGTTTACGACAAGAACAGGGGACCAACTTGTGCGGCTATTATGTTTGTGAATTTATTCACCGCATGGCACACGCCATTAACAGTGATAAGGATATCGATGTACGTAAACACCTACACGTACATTATTTACACTCTTCTCATTGATTTAATATATTCATATCTCATTTTTTGAAAATGATAGATTATATGAATGAAGAACCAACTCCCCCAAGAGGATTACATCAAGGTTGTTCAATAACAACTCATGGGATTTGTTATGGATGAAATTGTTAATCCGGCGGAAGAATTCCACGACGACGGAAGACCCATTCCTCGAGATGAATTGTCCTAGTTTGTAATATATAATGGAACATTAGAAATTAACAACGATTGTACATGTATATAAATAAATTTCTATTATACATAAGTAATATATAACAGCAATTATATATATGTGATGCTATACAAATATATATTACTCTTATGTATATGTATTTACTTATATATATATGTTTATATATATATATATATATTTATATATATATATATATGTTTATATATATATAAAGACATATATATATATATATACGTGTATGTATATATGCACTTATATATATATGTGTGGGCACTTGAAAATTATACCGTCCAGTGCAATTTGTGACCACCACATAATTTTAGATGAGTGGGATCCATACACGCATAAATAGCCACTCATCTCTCAATTTGCCCATGATCACAAATTGACACCATTCGATATAAAATCCATAATGCCGAATAATGAGCAAAGGAGATATTGTTCGGACTCAGCATGCCAGTCAACTTCAGCCTGAAACATGCCCGTCAAACCATACGAAGGCGGTGACCAAATGTGTTACACATCTCAGGAGACCTGACTCAAATTGTTAAAGCTCTACACATCTCAATTGCTCAAAATTCATACTCATGCTTAGCTAGTCCCCAGGAAAAGCGACTAGCCTTGCACTTTCATCGTAAGCAATTGATAAACATCACAAATGCATAAATATGGATAAAAGGGCAGCAAGGTACATATTTCATAATGGGATTCAACAGCCCATCATACAACACAAAATATAGCAGCGGAAGCTTCATAATTTCACATAAGCAAAAGTAAGACCTGTGGTTTGCCAACCATCCCACAAGGACAACCAACCGAGGCAAGAGCCAAGCTGAAAAGGCTACTCACTACCCTCACCACCCTCGGTAGGGTAGTAAGAACAATCAACCACGCCGATATCCTCGTCAGAAAATTTGCAGGCATCGGGTTAAGTACAAGATTGTACTTGCAAGTCTTACACATTAATATATATACACATAGAAGAGAGGAGTATGCAAGCTTCTACCTTAAAAAGATGGTATAATGGTTCAAGTTTTGCATAAAGCCAGTTTAATTGAACAAGTAGTAAGTTGAAAACATAGCATTTCTAAGATAGCATAATCTGAAATTTTTGGACAGCTAGCATGTAAATCTAAAATTGAATCACAGATAAGCACAACCGGTGCTCTCATCGCCATCCATGGGCTACCATTGCCCAACCATGGATTACAAACATAACTGTCACCATATCCAAGACTAAACCAAGTCATTTAACCCAAGTTTGATGCTAACATAAACTGACTAACACATCAAGCAATCATCCTGTAACCGTGGACACGGCTATTCGAATAGTTTTACTCTTATCAGAGGGGGACATCTTTACCCACATGAAATGAACAAGGACACAAATGCTTCACACGCACATAGGTATGACCTATAAGTGATACAAGCTCATAACATATCCTTTCCTAGTCACACCCAACCACCTAAACCACGCCTAGGCCCCCGACGACTTAGCCACGTGTGTGTGATGTGGCTAAGACGGCTCACCATCGCGGGAGAAACCCCCTACCAAAACCAGGCACACCCAGGGCACTCCAAAGGGAAAACCACCCTCATGAATGACCAGCAAAGCGTAGATGATCACAGTGCAACATAGTACTAAGTCAAGCCGTCCCATGCCCGGCGTGTGAAAGTATGTAAGGTGCTTGAATAGATGTCAACATGTTCGGTCCTTAACAACCCAGACGAGGCTACTTGCATCAGGGAATAACCACAATCCCGTCATCGCCCTATCACTCATCCAAGTTAAAGCATGTTTTCCATATGAATCATTTAGTGAAATAATCAGATTTTATGCCCACAAATCGCAGGTGGTGAGTAAGTTCAATCGATGGCTCCATCCATCGATTTTTAACACTACTAGACCTAAGCATGGCTAAGCATCGATAAAACAATAAAACATTCCCAAGTACTTCCATCCAGAGGTTACAAGGATAAATGATAACAATGAAACAAGGAAGGATATGCAGTAATTAAGTTATAAATAACTCTAACCAATACCGATAATTTTGGAGTAAATCAACACATGCATATATATTGTTTTGCAATCAAATCATTTTCGTAAAAATAGGGATATATGCTTAGATGCTTGCTTTGCTGCTATGAGAAATCACACTCAATCTCAGGTTCTTGCTCCACGTACTCCGGAACGTCTGAATCTACCGATAAAAGGCAATTATGCACATAAGATTCAAATAAACATGCATATGCAACATGCTTTATAATTCATGGCCTATTCACAGTAGGTAGAGAGTATGATAAAATAATTTTAGGAGCAAGAATCATCTGATTTACATTTATGATTTGACAGCTATAAAAATAACAAGCCATATACACTGAAAATGGCATTTCTGTAATTACATATGAATTACCCTAGGTCACAACATATGCTAGCATTTTCTAATTATATTTCATAAGTGCTATCATTTTTAATTAAAAGAGGATATCTCACTAGTTATAACAAAACTTGGTTCACTGCATTTGGAGTTAAAATGATTTAGTTAGGATTTTTACAAATTCAACAAAGAGAAAAGGTTATTTAATCTTTAGGCATGTTTTAGGAGGTAGTTTGTCAAATTCTTCTCTTTTAGATAAAATATTACATACTCCTAAGATCAACAGTAGTGTTCATAATTTTGGGATTAACCATTAATTTCCTAGAGATTTTACAATTCCTAGGTGTAAAATTAGTGTTTTTGTGCTACTCACAATTTTATTGACATTTTCTATACATAAGTTGGAAAGTTTTGTTTTACAAACATAAAGATTGCAAGTTTATGAATACATAGAAATTTGGTTCACTCAAAAATGAGTTAAAATGAATTACTTATGGATTTTTGAAGTTTGCCTATTTTTCAGTTTTTTTTTCAAATTTCCTTTGGACTGCACTTTTGCAAATCGATTCCTGGGATTTTGCAAAACTTGCAATAAAGTCCAGTCTTCTTCTCCAAACGCAGCAGCGATAGAGGCAGCCATGGCTGAGCTCGATCTCAAACTCGCCGGCGGCAAACGGTTGCTCAAATGGGGACGAGGTCAAAAGAGAAAATGTAGAGCAAGTCTTTGCGATTCCATTCCTCTATTCTACCCAACCGATGGTGGCCGAACCAGCACAGGCGGCGGCTGCAAGCAGCAGCGCTCAGGATGCCATGCATGTAAGGATATGGCAGTGTGGACGGCTCGATTTATTGCATACATGTCAAGAACATCATATACAGAATGTAGAACACCACCTAAGGTCACTACCACTGCAAGCAATCGACAAATGGCTCACCGATTGAATGGGAAACGACGACAGAGTCGCTAGGTCGGACTTGGAGAAGACGGTGGTTGATCTCCCTCCTCGCTGCACCAATCCGTGGGATTCTTGGGGCGTTTCGAAGAGGATGATGAGGCAAAGTTGGTGGCGCAGCAGCTCAGCCGGATTCACCTCGAGGCGACGGGAACGGCGACGCAATCCCGCGGCTGCGTGTTGACGACGGTCTGGCCGCGCTCCAGAGCACCCGTGGCGAGGTCGGCGTTCCCGGAGATCGGCTGCAAGAAACGACACGAAATCAGAGCAGAGGCTACGGCGTGCTGGGGTGAGTCGGGAACGCAAGAAAGATGGCAACGAAGATGACTAGATGGGCGGCGGTGAAGGCGTCTTCCCGGCGGCCGGCAAGAAAATAAGGGCGAGGAGGACGAGGAGGAGCTCTCCCCCTATGGTTTCTTGGCGCTAGGATGAAGTGTGAGTCGAGAGAGAGCAGCTGGAAGCATTGAAGTCGAAGGAAGAAGAGAGAAGCGGTGCCACGGCATGAGCTACGTATCAGCCATCTCTCTTTGAATGTCTCCTGTGGGTTCCACGCGAATTTGGTGTGCACCAAGGGTGGAGCTAGCCCAGGGACAATGACATGTGGGCCCAGGACGTGGTGGTCTATGCATTTGAGAGGGAGATGGGTGAGGAACAGAGGTAACATCTGTTTTAGGTAATTTTTAGGAATTTCCAGGGATTTTCATTCTCTTCTTTTTGGTTAAATAGTTTGAACTAGTTAGAAGAATGCCAAAATTATGTGGTCTGGTGTGGAGATACCTTGAGTTACGTAGTTTCCATTTTTCAAAGTTTCACTAAAAAATTTGAAATATTTTAATTCTGGCAAAAAGATGAAAAGGGGTATGCTGAGATCTAAATTGAATTTTAAAAAGGTCAAAACTAAGTGTAAAAATTCTATAAAAAATATATTAAATCCTGATAAATAATCTAGTATTTGAATAAATTATAAAATCTATACCATTCTGTTCAACTTAATGCACTAATAGATGTTAGTTCAATTTGCCGACTAGGATTTTGCTTTGTTTCCAAAATTTATTTGAATGCATAAGCTAATGCAAATGATTAAATATGTAACCTACAAATAGAGATAAGTAATCCTAAATACCTTCTACTAAAATTAGGGTTGTGACAATATGTTTGTATTTGTGTATATATATACACATATGAATATATATAAATATATATGTATTTATACATATATATATATATGCATATATATAAACATGCAGCAAGCAATATAAAGCATTTTAAAAAAATTAATCTTTAGCACCGGTTGGTAACACCAACCGGTACTAAAGATGGTAGCACCAATCACGTGGTGCTACCATCTTTAGTCCTTGTTATTTCAATTGGGACTAAAGATACTCATCTTTAGTTATGGATTGTTAGTCCTGGTGAAGAATATGAGTATCATATACCCACACAACTAGCTTATCCGATTAATTATAAAAGATAGGTTTTGTGTGATGATCATATAACGATATAGGATTTAAGTATTACGTTTCCTTGTGTATTAAGTAACGGCTTATAATCCTAAGTCGGCGATATTATAGATAATGATTAGGAGTCCAATACCGTATGTGGTTCAGTCTCCGACTTGTAAGCTTGCCTTCCGAACCTATATAAGGAGGGCAGGGCGCTCCTTGAGGGAGAAAGAGAGAGAGAAAACAGCAAATAGCTTGGCTTTTCTTCATAAACAACTTGATCACGAGATTAATACATAACTCGGCGGATACAATCCCCGAAACAGGAGTAGGGTATTACTTCTTTATAAAAGTTTTTGTCTCATAACCCATCGTGTTTGATGCTTGTGCGCTACCTCCTTTTCTCATTGCTGAAATTAGGTTTCGACATCCCGATTGCATACCCGGGACTAAAAGGGGTTGCAAATCGGGATTAAAGATGAGTTCGCCAG
Source organism: Oryza officinalis (assembly GCA_008326285.1). Classification (NCBI taxonomy): domain Eukaryota; kingdom Viridiplantae; phylum Streptophyta; class Magnoliopsida; order Poales; family Poaceae; genus Oryza; species Oryza officinalis. The sequence continues at coordinate 892,443 of BDMV01000007.1, forward strand.
CAGTGCTATGAGCCATTCCACCCAGTGCCTTATCAACCATTCCATCCAATGCCATATGGACTATTCCACCTGATGTCATTTGAACCATTCCATCCAGGTTGGGAAGCACCGGGAAGCCGGTGTTTGATAGACTGTCATGGCCTAGGGATGACCGATCTAATCAAAGGGAATCGGTCTTATGATGAGAAAAATGGTAAATTGGTGAAGAAAGTGTATCATGTGAAAGAAGGCGCCAATTCAGGAGAAAATTCAAGTTCATTTTTGACAACAAAAAATCATCAGTCGATGAGCAGTAATTCACATGTGAACAGCAAGGTGATTAGTACCGGGGTTGGTACAGAATTGGCCCAGGTGAACAGTACCCCGACTGCTACAGTGCCAGCCCAGATGAACAACGCCACCGTCGCTACAGTACCAGCAGCTAATTGTGATGGTGGTTCGGGTGAAGAAAATGCATCTGTGCAGCCCAGCAAAAGTAAACAGCCCCAATGGTGTCCTCCAGATATTGGACATACTCGGAAACGGAGGTTGCAAAGATTACGTGCACAAGAGTTGAGTCTAAGGCCAAGAAGATGAGAGAAGAAATTTTTATGATATCAATCCTGCACCCATGATTCGTGTTAACAGAGAATGGAGGGCGAAACAAGTTGCAGCTTCAGTTCAAGAAAACAGTGATGATGAGCATGATCTGTTAGAATGTGGTTCTCCGGTAATTAGAGATGGCTCCCCGCTTCCAGAAAGGATGGACAATAATATGGTTTTTATACTACCTTCTGAATTTCGGGTTGTTGATGAAGAGGCTGCACAGTTATGTCTTGGTCCTAAAGAAGCTATTTTTGAACAGCCTGATGAATCGAGCCGTCATATGAAACCATTGTATATCAAGGGGCATATTAATGGGAAGCCTATTTCTAGGATGCTAGTTGATGGTGGGGCTACGGTAAATCTAATGTCATATTCAGTTTTTAAAAAACTGGGCAAAGAGGACAGTGAGCTTCTAAAGACTAATTTGACACTTAAATGGATTCACGGGAGAGCCAACCGAAGCTAAAGGCATTATTTCCATGGAGCTTACTATTGGGAGCAAAACTCTCTCTACTGCCTTCTTCGTCCCCAAGGTGCAAGGTAATTATAATGTCATATTGGGCCATGACTGGATACATGCGAACCATTGTGTTCCTTCTACCTTGCATCAAACTTTAATACAGTGGGTAGGTGATGATGTAGAGGTTGTATGCAGATACATCGATCGGCTTGTGTTGCTTTAGCCGATGCCTCAATTGATTGGCAGTATGGTAATATTCAGTGTTTAATAGGTTTAGATCTTTCTGATTACGATTATGTTAGTGTCAACGATGGTTTTGTACCCGTGTCTGTAAAGCCGGCTTCTGCAGCTTGGCTCAGTAGTGTGATGTTATAAATGAATAAGGAAAGCAATTTAGATTGGCTACAAAAACGTGCGGAGCCATATCGGTCAAATAAGAACGATATTTGCGAGGCTATCGATGAAGTAGAAAAATTAGGACAAGGTTTTTCGCCGGTTGATCCTTTAGAGGAAGTTGATATAGGTGATGGCACTATTCCTGGACCAACATTTGTAAATCAAAACATGACAGCCGATTATAAAGTTAAAGTAATTGGGTTACTTAGATAATATGTTGATTATTTTGCATGGGAGTATCATGAAATGTCCGAACTTAGCCGAGAGCTAGTAAAGCATCGGCTACCCATTAAATCTGGATTTAGGCCCCAACCGCCTAGGAGATTTAATTCTAATATTTATGGTCAGATTAAAGAAGAAATAGACCGATTGTTAAAGGTGAGTTTTATTAGGCCGTGTAGGTATGCAAAATAGGTCTCTAATATTGTCCCTGCTGAAAAGAAAAATTCTGGTAAATTGAGAGTGTGCATTGATTTTAGAGACTTAAATAAAGTCACTCCTAAAGATGAATATCCTATGCCCATAGCCAATATGTTAATTAATGATGTATTGGGATATAGAGTGATTAGTTTCTTAGATGATAATGTTGGTTATAATCAAATTTTTATGGCCGAACAAGATACGTCTAAAACGGCCTTTCGATGTCCTGGTTTCGTCGGTTTTTTCGAGTGGGTCGTTATTACATTTGGCTTAAAAAATGCTAGCGCCACGCACCAGAGAGTTATGAATTTAATATTTCATGATTTGCTTGGTGTCATATTAGAGATATACATTGATGACATAGTTGTTAAATTATGGATCACCATTTGGCCGATTTACGTTTAGCGTTTGAGAGAATGCGTTGGTATGACTTAAAAATGAATCCATTTAAATATGCCTTTGGTGTGTTATTTGGCAAATTTCTAGGATTTATGGTACATGAGAGGGGCATAGAGATAGATCCTAATAAAATAGAGGCTATTAGGAAGGTAGTAGCGCCCCAATGTAATACAGACATGCAAAAATTCTTAGGGAAAGTAAATTATTTGAGGAGGTTTGTATCTAATTTATCTGGCAAGGTCAGTGCATTCACACCCATACTTCGGTTAAAAAAAGAGACCGAATTTTCTTGGGAGGCAGAACAACAACAAGCATTTGATGTTGATGAGATTAAGAAGTATTTGTCTACTCTGGTGTTGAGAGCGCCTAAGGCCGGATACCATTTTGGCTATACATTGCTGCAGAGGAGAGTGTCTGCAGAGGAGAGTGTTATTGGTGCCGTATTGACACAGGAAGCAGAGGGCAAAGAATATATTGTTACTTATTTGAGCCGGTGACTTCTAGGAACTGAAACAGGTATGTGTTTATTGAAAAATTATGTTTGTCATTATATTACGCTTGTATCAAGTTAAGGCATTATTTACTATCTAGTACTTGTGTTGTGTCTTGTCAGACCGATGTCGTAAAATATATGTTGCAAAAGCCGATTCTAAGTGGTAGAATCGAAAAATGGGCTTATGCTTTAGTAGAGTATGATTTGGCTTATGAATCTTTTAAATCTATGAAAGGACAGATTGTTGCTGATTTTATTGTTGATCATAGGATTAATGATGATATAGAGAGGGTTAGTTCTGTATGTCCATGGAAACTTTACTTTGATGGCTCGGCTTGTAGAGAGGGGCAGGGTGTTGGTGTTGTTTTAATTTCAGCAAGAGAAAATATTTTTGAGACATCGGTCCGCTTAGAATGTTTTTTTACTAATAATCAAGCCGAGTACGAAGCTTTTTTTCTAGAATTGCAAATTGTCATAGTTGTTTTTTTATTAATAGGGGGGCATGTGTTGATATTGAAAATTGGCAATCGATAGTCATAGTTGTTTTTTTATTAAGATATAGTCTGCCCAAATAATTATGCTCTTCTAAATGATTATGTTCGGCTTTTGGATGACTTATCGGAGTATTAACCAGTTTATTGGAGATAGGGTTGCATGCAAAGATTTATGTGTATATGCTTCTGTGAACTAGCTTGTATCCTGGTCCTCGATGCAGCAGCACGTACAGGGAAAATGCTCTTATGCGATTTTCTATGAAGAATAGAGCTCGAGAACAAGTGCTACATGATGATGCCGGTGTAGATGATTACATGGTCAGGCTATTCGGCGGCTGCATGCAGGAGGTGGGCGTGCAAAAGAAAAGCGAGTGGTTCGGTGCACGGCTGAGAATTTGCTCTTTGTTAATTTTCGCTTTATCATTAATAACGTGTAATTGTGGGACCAAGCCAAAGACCAGGCATCCTATATAAGGGTTGAGGCTGATTGGAAAAGGACCAACACACAATCAATTGATACAAAATTTCTGTTATACCATAGGATTTCTTAAGGATATCGGTAAGCGGTTTTTGGGCCGAGACTTGTTAAGCGCTTGCAGCCCGATTATAGGTGTGGTCGATCGTGTGTCCTTAGAGACTTAAACATATTTATTTTTACAGTATGCGCGTGAAATGTGTCCAATACCTTAAAATCCTCTCTAACAGTGGTCATAATTTTTTTAATAAAAAATGGTACAATGCATTTTAGAGCGGTGGCGAACAGTTAGCCTTAATAGCTTATGTCTTAACCTTTTTTGTTAAAAGTTAAAACACTGTTGGACTTAATATTTTATAATGCAATTGGCTAAATGCTTTATCATTATTTCTTATAAAAGTCACATATGTGTGCAATCTTTTCAAGACCAATATCTTTAGCTTTTTAGCTATTTATGATATTTTTTTGGTTGTTAGTAGGCGGTTGATAAATCAATTTGAGTATTATTGACTAGGATTTAACACCATGTATGCCATGATTTTTTTTGATAAAATCACTCGGCTGGTTGATTTATTTACTCTTTGACTATATGCTTAGTTTTATTCAACTAATCACATAGTTGGGAGCTACACCTAATTAGGTGCATTTAGTTGATGCACCTAAATATATAATTTTTATTATTTTTCAAACTTTTTCAGCCCTTCACAACCTTATTTTTGGGTCTTAAAGCACTCGAGAGATCATGGCGGAGGTATTGAAGCACTCGGTTTTTTCGATGAAGAGCTTGGAAGAAGATTATCTTTTCGACAGTAAAGGTCTCAGGGGCTGCTATGAAGATTATGGGTACCATATACCTACATGGACAGTTTATCCAACTATAGATAGGAGATTGGCTAGATCCGTATGTTATGTAAATAGATTAGGGTTTGGAAAGTGTGTTGCCTTGTTTCTCAAGGTGACATTTCTTAGTTTTAGTCATATACGATTATGTAAAGATATAAGGAAACTTATGTCATGTCTAATTGAGTTTTTCTCCTTGTAACTTTGCCCCCAAACCTATATAAGAAGGACATGGAGCCCCTTGAGGACATAACCAAAACTCGATCGTTAAATCAATATATAACCAGCGGATTTAATCCTCAAAACAGAAGTATGTATTTCTTCTCATCGAGAAGACCTGATTCTTTTACTTATCCACTTTAGATCTCGTGCGCTACCCTTTTTATTGCCGATTTATAGATCGACAGACATCATTTTTTCATATAAAGCCAAAATTTTCCAACTATATTTTACGATGCAAATTTCATAAGCTTGAAGGGTAAAATCTTTACATTGTAAATTTCAAAAATTACCCTACAACTTTTCAAATACTTATTATAAAGAACCTGGTAAATGATCTATTTTACTATAAAAACTAGGGTAGATTAACATAAAAGTGAAAAAGAAGAAAGTAAAAATCAACAAAAAAAGCCAAAAGATACAAATAGAGATATACATTTTTTTAATAATGGGTAAAACCCAGCCTCTACCTTCGACGCAAATGTATGCAGCCAAAATAGACTTGTACACGAGGGAGAGCCATCAAAATGGTAAAAAAGGTGACTAGAGTTAAGAAAAAAAAGTTGGTAGCTCATTTTTAACAAAACCAAAACAAATTGTAAATTTGGAACACGGAACTTAACATCATTGGCCAGCCACACGTTATCCAATAGTGCAATTCCCAATGCATAGACGGAGGAGAAAACGATTTTTTTAAAAGAAAAAAAAAGGAAAAAACGACTTTGGAAGGGAAAGGGAGAAGAAAACGAGAAAAAGAAAAGTTTCAGGCGCCGCTTCAAAATCCCGCCTCAAACGGTCAAAAGCTCCCCCTTTCACCTACCGCCCCTCTCCGCCGCCTCCTCCTCCTACTCCACCTCCCTCGCTTTCCCGCCGCGATGCCACGGCGGCGGCGGCGGCGGCGGGCGGCATCCGGCGGCCAAGTTCCCCCGGAGCTCCGCCTGGCCTATGGCGCCCGCGCGCTCACGCTCGGTCGCGCGGTTTTCTCTCTCCTGCCCTCGCCTCGACATCGCGAGTCCCCCTGCCCCGCGTGCCGGGGAAGAGCGGACTCCGGGTGCCTCGCGTGCCACCGCTGGGAGCACCTCCTCCGCGACGGGGATCCCGTCGCTTATCGCCGCCTCATCACCCGCGCCGTCTGCGCCGTCGCGGCCGACGACCTGTCCGCGCCCCCGCCGCCCCGGTACACTCCGGGCAACTCCGGGCATTCGCAGGCCAGGGTTTGTCCTGCTGCTCTCCTACTCTCGATCTTGCCTTACTTATGTGCTGCTTAGGCTGTGTACATTTCTCGTCTGCTATTGGTTATCTGAGGCTGCCCCCCCTTTTTTTTGCCCGCATGGTTTTCGACTCACAGCTCGTTCGGGAGATGATCAAGTCGATCGTTGCGAATCAGTCTCGTAGAACCAAGAACGTCCTCTGCAATGGTTTGCACGAGGTAAAGTTAAAGTGACTTATACCATGAGTTGACACTTCTTATTGCATTCATTATCCGTCGTTCTACCTGTGGTGGTGGTCCTTTTCATACAAAATGGGTTACTGGGATTCCCGCAGACTGAGATCCCGTTGAAGTGCTGCCATGCCAGTATACTTCGTATGGTTGTTACCGGTGAAAGAATAATTTTCAGTTAAACTGTAAAATTATCCTAACCTAATTTATTGGACATCCTTGCCTCCTTGGTGTTGGTGGTGTGAGGCATCTCTATGAGCGTGTTCAATCCTGTTGGTCAAAAGGGGTCATTTCTGGCAATGAGTGAAAAAGGATGAGATAATAAGCAAAGTTCACACTGAAACTACCAATTTTATTACCTGAACCAGCCATTCATAGAATCAGGTCATTAGATGTGGTAGTTAGCAACTAGCCAATAAGCATCGAAATAAACCAATTTTTTCTATTGAAACACTGATAAACTACCATTTATTTGGTTCGGCGACAACTATTTGGAAAAATAGGATGTTTGGATTCAGTCGGGGCTATTATAACAATATTGTTTGAGATATGCTAAAGTTAGCTAATATTGAATAAAGGTAGGGACGTAGGGTTTTGTGAATACTTGGTCCTTGGTGCCAATGACATTGGCGCCTATCCCCCTTCACATAAGTGATTTAGCTTTCATGGGGAGGCTAGGGATACGGTGCCAATGCCATCCGCGCCGTCATGTTGGACCATAACACCAATGACGTTGGCGTCGCGAAAAAGGTCCATTCCCAGAATAAATTTTTTTAGGGGTCTATTTATAAAATAAGTTTTCAAAAAGGACCAAACAGTGAAAATTCCAAGCTTATAAACGTTGATACCCAGTAACTCATCATATAGCTCTGAACTAGGTTGGCCATACGGACTTATGTAAGCTTTGTACAAACTGCCCTTGGATGTGTCAAGGAAGCTGTGATGCAATTATATCTCTTCAGTTTGCTTCTTCGCACATAGTATTATTTAGACAAACATGAAATCATTTTACTACTTTGAATCATTACGACCTGATAACTTCTTATATGATTGGCGGAGTGACATGTTGGCTACTTTGATATACACATTGCATGATATTATTTTATACTTCCCATTAATAATTTTAGGTTGTTATGCTTATTAGGGTGGCCAGACTATATGTATCAGCGACCTTGTTTCTTCTTCATCTTGGAATATTCTTTTGCACAGAGTAAGTTTAACAGAAATCCTTTTCTCTGATGATTATGGCTTGCAATGTTTTTTTATTTGATAAGATACTTGTTTGTGTTTCAGATCGGGGATCTTCTCATGTGCTATTTGCTGAGGTACACATCAATCTTTCTGCCTGTTAAAAAGAATGATTATTTTCAGGTCTCTGGTGTTCCACTCAATGTGGTTCTGCGAAATCCTATATTTGCAAGTACTGTTGCGAGAAAACGTCAACCCCAAACTACAAAAACAAAATGTCATACAGTAAGCATTTATTTCCAGATTTTATAGTTTTTTGACTATTCAGTACAAGTCTTTGTCCTGTGAATCTTGTACAAATATTTGATTCCCAACTTAATGCTCTGAAGACAAGTCAACAATTTATTTCAGTATGACTAGGTCTACCATTTAAACAAGTCTCAACATTCATAAATTTAATTTTTCATGTATAACTATAGGTGAAAATAGTTCTCAAATACAGAAGCAAATGTTTACCTCATCCTGTAATGTGATATCCTGCGATGTTTTATGATCTTCTTGAGTAAGCATATTTTTCTGAAGAACAATAATTTTTTGTGTGAAAATAATAATAATAATTATGCTTCTGGCATATAACTAAACATAAAAGCCTTTCAGAGGTGGGGAAATGTGTCTTCTTCGGTAGAAAAAACAGAACTACAAGGTTGACTAGGCAAACAACTCCTCTTGATTAGGCTGATTAGTTATATGTGATTTTGGAACAAAAGCTAGACGGAGAACAGTGTCTGGGATTTCATTGGAAAACATGACTCATCTGACTTCATGTTGATTTCATTACTTCACAAACATTGAGTTCCAACAAGGCCACAACTTTTCTGCAAGATTTTAGTTAAATAGGCAAAGCACAGCAGAATTACGATGAAATGAGTATATTGCAATTTCTGGTTTTCATGAAGTTCCAGGAATACAAAACTAGTCCAGAGAATTGCACATAAATTTAAATTTGCTGGATATACCAAATATCCACATGGAGACATTTTTGTTTATAAAATATTTTTGTACTTCTGTCAATTTTGTCAGAGAAATCTTCAAACTGCATCGTCTCCACAACTTCCGCTATAAGAAACTGGACTGTTACATGTTAAATTGAAAAACAAAGTTAGTGATTTTATCAGCTTGATCTGGTTGCCTTCACTTCAGAACGAGGAAAGTCAAACCAGGCAAGTTTTGTGAAACTGACGAACAAAGTGATGTCAGAAGAATTATATGGCTTTGCATTAGGTGAGAAAAGTTTGGGTAATGTAGCATTGGGCTGACCGACTTGATTGACCCACATCATTGTTCCTAGAAAGGATGCCTCAGCAATCCCCTGCCTCATTTTTCAAATTCTCTTTCCACCTGCCCATAATCCTTTAAATGTAACTCTGTCTCCTGAACTACTAGCAGCTGGAACCTACTCTCATAAGACAAATGTTGCTCCTTTTCCAGATCTAAACACCATGGCTAATAGCTCCAGTGATAAGAAATTGGTGGCTATGTCTTATTTGAAAAAAAAAAGAAATTGGTGGCTGTGACAACATAGTGGTAGGAGGCTATGATGATCTGACTTGGGCAATAGCCAATATGTTGTTTATGTGTACAAAACAATTCCAACTGATCTCGATATCTAATGAGCAGTGAAAATTAGTGTCTAATGCGTCAAATATGTCTTATCGTTGTGCATCATTATTGCATCAGACCATCAGTGTTATGTAATCACAATGCATGATTTTCATTGCTTATGTCAGATGCAAGTGCCAGGTAGTGAACATCCCAACACATGTATTGGCTCTTTTCTTTCTCTGTTTTTTATACAACAATTGAATCGAGTAAGTTCCTAATTTTTTATATTATTACTTTTGCTATTTCTCTCCACAATATATTGGAACAAAAGATGCGCCAAAGTAATAAACTATAATATGTAGCAAACTGCTAGTTCAAACCTATGAACGGTGGTGAACTGTGATTTGATAACCTGACTGTTTTGACTTTTGAGCACTGGAGATATTTTTAATTATAGATTTTGCAAGCGTCATTAATTTTGGCTGTTGATTTGTATCTGATTCTAGTTACCTCTAAAATGTCATCAGTTATATTATTTGATGAGCCACATGATAATTATATTCTTTAATAATACAAACACCGGTAGAGTGCTCAGATGAATTACTCCCTCCATCCCAAAATATAGCTACTTCTAGCGCTCAAATCTTGTTGTGTTAACCAATTACAACAATCTCATTTAATTTATCCACCTATCTTCTCATCTCAACCAATCACAATAATCTCTCGTTTAGTTTCACCTCTCTCCTTAATCTCCGTGAAAAATCCTAGAAGTGCTTATATTTTGGGAACAGAGTATTCAATAAGCTGACGAATCACTACATGTCTTTGTGTCATCAGTGCTACCTGTGGAAAAGTGCAAACATGGCGGAAAACATATCTATTTGTCATGACAGTTCAAATTCTGGGGTTTATTCTTCAGTTAGCAGCACTTGCAAAATTGTTACTCAACAAAGCTGTGAAAAATGTGGTTCCATAAGAACAGAATCCAAAGATCCAAGTGAAGGATGTAATTGTCCCAAATTTCCTTCTGATGGTAGATCAGTAGAGTGTTGCAATTGCTATACCCAGAACTCTAGGAAAAGGAAAAGGTTATACAGTTGGCAGCGTTGCAGCAAAAAGAAGCAGGTCTGTTCTGTGTATGAGTCTTCAGCAGAATGGAGTAAATTAAATGGCAGTAATTTCAATATGTCTAATGGTCCATCGGAGAACCTGGCTGGAAAAATGAATGATCAAGCACAATCTTTCGAGCTCACAGTAGATAATACTTCTTTGGCAAGGAGCAATGATGACAGTTCTTTAGAAATCAAAGAGATGAATGCAACTATCTTGTCATCAGAAAAATCATCTCGTTCAGTGTTCGACATTAGGGGTTCCCAGGGTTTATCTTGTCATCACAGCCTGTCAGAAGTCCAGTACCAATCTACATGTCCCCAAGTTGGGCCCTCCAGTTACTTACATCTGAATGTCAGCTTCCTGGCCTTCTATTTTTTTTTATCTCTTGCTTTTAAGCTTGCATTTCATTCATAATGGACAAATATCTATTTATTTGATATTTTTGTACTTCTGTAGTTAATTTATTTTTTATCAATTATTTTTTTTGAGAACACAAATCCGTTTAGTTTATTTTTACCGTTTAGAAAAACTGTTATTTACTGACAAGGTGCTAGAATCAATAGTATGGATGTATAAATAGCCAATGTATGGGTTGTTGTACATATATTTTTTTAAATATACTCCAACAATAGTCCTGTAAACCATACATCCGGAAATGTCATTCTGTCTTGAGGATACCATTTTAGGACTCTAGTCAAGTCAACATCTTGATGGAACAAGTAATACAATATACTTGTATTACTTGTTCCTTGATGAATTTACTGTCATAAAGCCATGCTGACGTTCTCTAGTAATTATAGCTTATTTTGTTTGTATTGTTTTTAGAAAAAAATTCCTTGGCATTGATCTGATGCACTATTCTCTTTTAGAATACTGTTGTTTATTGGGTATGAACTTAAAACTGGACCCTTTGCTGGCCATGGCATGTGGTTAGAAATTTTCAGTCCTTTAGTGTATATCCATAAATCATTCATTCGCTTTTTCTTGCACATATATGCTTTCTCATAATATGTTTTTCAATCTATTATTCGTCCAGAGTATTCTTGAAATTCAAAAGCACATATCTGTTGAATATTTTACTGCATACTATCATGGAACTTTTTTAATGTTCTAGTAGTTTCATCTTTATCTTTTTTCTTGCAGAGTTGTTCCATCTGCTTCAATTATATAATATCAAATGCATCCAAACATGTATCATTAGATTCCTTGATATCAAGAAATGGTATTTTCTATAACAGAAGGACAACCTATAGTGTCTTCCATTGCAAACGTATCCTTTTGCTGCTTCATGTACCCTCAAAATCTGTAACAAGATTTGCAAATGCAAAGAAGTGTTACTTGTCATAATGATGGGGAAGAAATGAGTGAAACCTGTGTATGCGTGCTTATTTTGTCTTTCCTGTTAGGGCCTTAGGTGAATAGGTGATGAGGTGTGTGGAGTTCTGGAGGAAACAAGAAGCAGTTTTTGTCTAGGAAAGGGAGGATTGTACGATAAGGTGATCAGCAGATGATATTCCAAAGCTATAATGTTTTCTTGCTTGTTTCTGTTACACTAGCTAATGTTCTTTTTAACAGGGATTTAAATAGTACTAGATACCTACATTGCAATTCCAACATGGGATCTTCTGTTGTGTTACTCAGTAGCATGATGCTAGATGTAGATTGCAATACTGATTTCCTGAGATTTTGGTAACAAAGGCCATACATTTGGCCATCATCTTTAGATAATTTTGTAGTCCCATTCAATTAGCTTTAGTTAATGCAAAGAGTTCTTTTCTTTTCTTGATTTAGAGATCTCATCTTTAACTATCAACATTCCTTGTCATTGTATTGTGTTAAAATTTTACTATTTTTATGTAGGCTAGGACTTTGATTTTATTACAGTACTATCAATTCATTTTTTGAACAAACATAGTCCAAAGGGAAAAAATTAGAGGTTATGCAATTGGTCCGTTACCACTGTTGGATTAACGTCTCCTATGTATGGAGCGATCTTTACATGGCATGTTATAGTCACATATCAGATCCCATGATGTGTTGAAATCTAGCATTGCCTATGATTTACAGTATGTTGTCTGAGTGTTCCTTAATCCTTACCGCTGTTAGACATATTAAACAAAAGGAAAAGGTCAGATGCTCTATCTCTTGTAAAGCACATATTTGGAATCAATAATTGCTGTGCAAGCTTATTGAAATACAACTGCCGTGAATCTACAATCAGAAAGTCTAATTGCTTGTGAGTCATTCGATATGGTTCTTCAGCGTTTCATATCATTAATTACTCTTGCTGTTGGATGACACACTTCTTACTAAGATTTACGATTTTCTGTCCACATATATGGGACATCAATGCACACATCAATGTCCTGTAGCAACACTTAAGGTGTTGTTTAATAGTAATGATATATTACAGTCAGTTTCCTAGCATTAGGGATGCCGTATTTGGAAGATAATTCATCAACCCTATGTAGCTCTGTGCCAAAACAATGTAGTTCTTCTAAATATTGATCCAAATTGTTTTTTAAGAAAGAAGTATTAAATCATTTTTTCTTAAAAAGCTCACTGATTCAAATTTATGAAGGAAAATGTATATTTCTTGTTCTTTAACTTTTACTTGGTTTAATTTTTCCTCCCTCAAATGCAAAACCGGACAAAACTAACCCTCAACCCTCAAAATCTGGCAAAATTAATGCCTCCGCCCTATCTAATAGTGGTTTTGACTCAAATATGGGGTAGGACCCACATTTCATTGTGGATTCGACAGCTCACCATTCTTCTGTCCAGCATTTGCCATATGGGCCCAAGGTTAATTCTTTATCCCTCCATAGCATGTGTGCCCACCACCTATATGTTGGTCAAAACTGTTGAAAGGGAGTAGAGGGATGAGTTTTACCTGGGTTTGGTTATGCGTCTTTTGTGTGTGGCTGTTTTGGGGTTTTGGGGGGTCGTTTTGGTCCCTCCTGTGTAATTTCCTTTTCTTCTTAATGAAATAAAGCGCAGTCCTCCTGTGTTTTCGAGAAAGAGGGACAAATCAAACTGATAAGAATTGAGGGATGGTGAACAGTTTCTTTTTTGTGAATATAATTCCATCCTGACTTTACTACCATTAATTAACATTGGTTAGGGCGGTGCGTCGGTACACAATTTTTTTTTGGCATATTTTGGTCAATTTCTAGAATGTCCTAATTAATCGTTTCTAGGCAAGTGAATGCAAATGCTTCTATGCAGGTCTTGAAATCATGTGGTCTTTGCTTAGGAATTTGCTTCCTTGTTTTTCTCACTCGTGCAGGATCATAGGCTTGTCTTTATATGATTCTTTACAAGTTACACCTTGCAAATGTGAATTTTTGACATTTTTACTATGTACGGCTTTCACTACCAGGTGCTGTTGGCTGCCCAAATTAATTAAAAATCTCGTAAGGAATTCTCAACGCTGCCAATATAAGAAATTATTTCTGAAGCATTGTTCTGTCAAGTGTAAGGTATGTTTGAATAGTTCGACCTCTTTTACTGAGTAATATCATAAAAGATAATCCAATGTATCAACTCATGAGTCATGACTATTCTCCTTTTGGTAAATTATGCTACTGATCTTTGCACCAAGTTGTTAATGTTAAACTTTAGTGCTTGTCTGTTGCTTCCCACATTATACATTTTGTCAAGTATAGCAAGCCATATTTTTTGCGGCAATCTAACTGATTGTCACACCTTTTGTCAAGGATATTTTATTCAACTGTATAAAATGCCTCATTTCGTTCAGCTGTATTTAAATGCCTCAACCCTCCACAGGCAAGTGGAATGATAATATGTTTTCTATTTATAATCTATTCTATGCACTGAGTTTGTCCCAGTCCAACAATTTACTATTGACATTGTCTCTTTCTATAATATACCGGCGACTTTATCAATTGTTTTACAATACACCATTGGGCTGGGCTTTTTCTTCAAAAATACCCAAAATACCATTAGCGACAAAAAAGGTTAAAATTTGATTTCTCACTAGATTCAAAAAAATATGATTTTTTTATGTGGCCTCCTTACACAATATGAAAGTTTCTGTATAAGTTTCAATCTTTTTACATTTCTACTTTTTGTAAAATATAATTTATCTGTTATATGCTATATAAAATATTTTTTTGTTGTTTGTTTTCATGTAAATCATCTTTAATGTGCTACATAATATATTTTCTTGCTATTATGTTTTGTGTAAGCAAATTCTCTCATATACCACATAAAAATTGTTTTTTACAAAATAAAAATACCAAAAAACTTGAAACTTATATACAAACTTCTTTGTTGTGTAAGGAGGTCACATAAAAAAATTCATTTTTTTTAAACTTCTAATGAGATGAATCAATTGTTAACCTTTTATGTCTCTAAGGGTATTTTGGGTATTTTTGGAAAAAGGCTTTCTTGAATAGTATAGGAGGGGAGAAATACTGCATAATGTTGATGATTGTATTGAGCCTTAGGGGCAGTGTATATATAGAGTACAATAGATCAGGAAGGAGATCTACAGATAAGGAAAGACTCTAAACAAATCAATCCTATCCTAATAATCCTCTAACTACCATATACTCTAACATCCCCCACAGCCCAAGCGTGAGCAACACGGATGCTTAGACTTGAGAAGACATCGATAAGAGGCTCAACAATGATAGCCCTTTGTGTTGTTGTCGAGGTAGCTAAAGCATGGGGCGTGATGTGGTCGAGGTAACCATGCGTAATGTAGCCGAAGTCTGGGTACTGATGTCGAGGTAGCCGAACCGCATGGCGCGCAAGGGGCATGGCTTCGTGGACCGAGGTGCATGACGACGCGCTGAAGACGAAGACGGTGACACGATCGTGGCAATCATTGGGGAAGATGACGCCGAAGAGTCGATGTTGTCGAACCATGGAGGACGAGACATCGGGTTTGCCAAGCTCGGGGATGACTTAGGATGAATGTGCACAACGTTGTTGCTAGTACCGCGCGGGTGAAGGTAAACGAAGTCGAAGTAGCGAGACCACGTCCTTGAATGGCGACGTTGGTAGCCGGAGTATGGCGGCTGAACCACCGGCCTAGAGCGGCGACAATGGTAGCCTGAAGATGTGACGGCGGTGCTCGAAGTAAGCAAAGACCTTGACGGCTGATGATGACTAGTGTGGACGACAAGGTTGTTGATGCGTGAACGGTGGTGAAGACAACAAGAGCGGCGACGCTGTGGCTCGAGGGGGTGACAAGTTGCAGCTCCAAGTCGATGTAGTGGCAAGTGACCACAAGTAGCGACCTTGCGGTCCAAGGAGATGATGTAGTGGTAACCCAAAGCTTGGCATGGTAGACGTGCTTGAAAACGTGTCGCAGACGGGTGCTCGATCGGGTGATCAGGCCAACCGTGCACAGTACGGCACAATAGTGAGGAAGCCACGTGAAGTGAAGTCGACGATGGCGATGTCGGGGATGTTCGGAGCAGTGCAGAAGACAACGAACGATGTGGGCGACGCAAACCCGCTCTTTGAATGGGTGGAAAAATATGATACAAGCAACAACATTGCAACAGCACTAGTGCATCCTCATCCAGTTCCCCTCCACTACCATCAACGGGCAAGTCTGTCCACACCTATCTAGAACTCTCTCTTGGTCAAAGACACAAGTTCATGGGAGAGAGAGATAGACAGGCAGAGAGCAAGAAACCATCAAGGCGGTGGTGGAGACGGGCCCTCCTTGGCGTCGAAGTAGCAAAGGAGCCAGCATCGAGGTGGATCTAAGGCGGCCTAGAGGCGAGGGCGGCACCGGTCGGCGAGGTGGAGCCGCTTGGACAAGTCAGGGCGGAGACGATCGACGCGCTAAGCAGGAAACCGATGAGGTGGTCGATGGGGTCCGCGCGGAAGTCGAGGATGAGCCGGCCGACAGCGCGGTCGCAGGAGAGGGCATCAGCCGGAGGCGGAACCGAGGAGGACGGCGGAGAAGGCGATGTAATCCTTGATCCGGAGAAGCAACGGCGCAGAGGAGTGCTGGGCGGAGCCGGGGCGCCATGCGCCGATGGAGGCAAAGGAAGACGACGCCAGGACGGAGAAGGAGGAGGAGTTTGATGCACGCAGAGTTCAGGGACAATGGTCAACAGAGTAGATCGGGGCAAGGGGTCCATCCCCCCGGCGGTGGCGGAGCCGAAGAAAGCCAGCACTAAGGCAAGTGGGCGGAGCGCGGCGGGGCCGGCTCAGCCAGTTGGGGGCCAGAGGTGGTGCAGAGGAGTCGCGAACAGCGGCTGGCAGCAACCTGATTACCACAAGCACCGTGCACATGGATGTCGAGGCCACGAGAGGATGCCAAGGTCGGAGGAATCGGTGGAGAAGCCGACGGTAGTGTGGTGGAGCCGCCTAATAGCAGCAAGATTAGAGAAGGGGATGGCGGCCCGATCCTGTGCATTTGCTACGGAGGAGAGACGTCACCCAGCGGCAGTACAGGGGTGTCTATGTCAGAGGGTCTGACGGCCTCAGCCCGTGGTCCGAGCGACGAGATGCAGGTGGACGACGATGATCTGTTGCTTGCTACTTGACGTGAAGACGAGGACGCAACAATACCAGGAGATCGATCTTTCCCGGCAGACGAACAATGACAACAAAGAAAAAAACGGTGGCCGCCCTCGAGAGCGAGATCGCTCTCTGGGAGCGACGGCAGCGAAAGATTGGACACGGTGCTAGAACGTAGCCCGCTCTGATACCATGTTGAATAGTATAGGAGGGGTAAAATACTACGTAATGTGGATGATTGTATTGAGCCTCAGGGGCGGTGTATATATAGAGTACTATGATAAGGAAGGAGATTTACAGATAAGGAAAGACTCCAAACAAATCAATCCTATCCTAATAATCCTCTAACTACCATATACTCTAACAGGCTTAGCCCAATGGTGTATTGTAGAACAATTGATAAAGTCACCGGTATATTATGGAAAGAGACAATGTTAGTGGCATATTGTTGAACTGGAACAAACTCAGTGGCATAGAGTAGATTCTCTCTTAAAATAATTTCTAGAAGTTTCACACGTTGCACTAATTCAAATTCAATAGACTTGGCAAGGATAAACAAGTCATGTCGCTAATCTGTGATTAATACTCCATTCCATATTGTAAGTCCACCATTACGTTTATATAAAAATGCACCATCTGCAACATCAAATTAGTTTCATTAAATCCACATTCCATATTGTCTTGATAATAGTGCATTCATTTGTTATTGTAGATGTTGGTGAGTTTTTCTATAGACTTGGTCAGAGTTGAAGTTTGACTTAGGAACAAAACTATATGGAACAGAGGGAGTATAGAAATTCGTTAATGCACCTTAAGTAAAGGAAGGATTTATTGCTAAATATTAAATTTTTTATAATTAACTGATATTAAAACTATTAAAAAAAACTTTTGTTCCATGATAGACTCAACTAAATAGCCATTTTATATTTACAAATATAATTATACTCAAATTTCAACAAAAATACTTTGTTCGTGCATCTGAATGGTTTGAACTAGTCATACTTTGTTCGTGTTTTTTTAAAGTCATACTTTGTTATTATTCTTCATGCTGCAAAAATGCAGTGCAATTATCAATTTATCTGTGAATTTTGCTACTTACAAAAAACATGCCAAGCCACCATGCAATATGTAAGGTGAGCAAGAATTTTTTATACCAGATATATTCTAGTCTATTGACTAAAATATTGATCAGACATGCCAAGTAAAATTTGAACCTGTACAGCTTGCTGCCTGGAGTACTTATCTTGGTTGCAATATTATCTGACATGATTTTTTATGGATAGCCTGTTAAAATAGCAAAAATGTAGGAGTGTGTAATGTTATAACAGACGAATGACATCACACTTATTTTTGCTGTAAAGCAGGTGGCACCTGATGTGACCAAGAATGATGGCAAGGCGCGTTATCCACCTGGAGGAAAAGCAGCATATTACGATCAATCGTTTTCTCAATTGGAAGCTTATAGCACACATCAACAAGTAGCTTCTTTTGTTTGGGCAGTGCTGAAACGAATCATACCAGAGCCATTGCTTGGAAACTCTTTTGGCAAGAGATCTTTGAGGACAAATATATGGAAGTTTATAAAGCTACGTAGGTTTGAAACATTTCAATTAAGTGATTGTATAGGCGGTCTGAAGGTATCGCATTATTCTTGGTTATCAAATATTGAATTCTCTAACTGCTTTTGTTCTGCAATAATTGGGAAACAAACTGGGTCATCAAGTGGTGCAGAAGAGCAGAAACAGAACAATATTTTGCATTGCTGGATTAGCTGGTTATTTTCTGATATTGTGATTCCTGTGGTCCGTACGTACTTTTATATTACAGAAAGAGAATCAAAACGATATGATGTTTTTTATTACCCAAAGTCAGTATGGAGGGACTTAACTAGCAATGCTATTGCTTCCTTAAATAAGAAAAACTTCAGGATTTTGCGTGGTGAACCTAGGAAAGCTGTTAGGCATTTGAACTGTTCATCAAGAGTGAGGTTTCTTCCAAAAGCAAAAGATATGAGACCATTAGTAAACCTCAGAGCTAAATCGAAGGATGCCATTCTCAATAAGTGTCATTTAATTATGAAAAAGCTAAGAGATGAGAAACCAGAGATGTTTGGTTCGTCGGTTTTTGATTACAATAGTGTTCACCAAAATCTTTCCCAATTTATTTCTTCGAAAAGAAGCCAGTTGATGAAGAAGTTAAAGGTATATATTGTTGTTGCTGATGTATCGAAGGCATTTGATTGTGTCAGTCATGACATGGTTCTAAAAATAATAGACGATGCTTTAGAGTGTGATGAGTACACAGTGAGGAAATGCTCAAAGGTAATTTGTAACAGGTCTAAGAATGCCTTGTACCGGTTTGATTCAAATGCTTCTATTGGCAATGGTAACAGTATATATGATTTGTCAATTCAGCTATCATCAAGTGGTGGCATTTTTGTTGATCAGGTAGTGTATCCTAACAAATGTCCTTTCTTTACCTGGTTGACTAATTAGCAAATGTGATTGAAACTTTGATCTTCTATCCTTCTCATTGTGACATTGAACCCAATTTTAATTGTTATTCTAATTGCATATTGGAAATTTATTAAAAATACAGTCATATCAGAGAAGTTTTTATTAAATTTCAAAGTTTTAAAATGTTTACTTTGCATACTATTGATGAGAAAAAAAGAATGGAGCAAGCATCAATTGGTGTTACAACTAATAAACTGGCTGGACATTGAAGAACATGCTGAACCATCTCTTCGGTTGGTGGATGATTGATTTTCACAATTTTATTTTATTGTACAAGTTGAAAGTAAGGAACTTGAAGGTTATTTTGTATGTTTAGAATTTTCCTGGATACTGAACTACAGAAATATCCTAGGCTGTACAGTTGAGACCAGGAATTGAAAGTTCTTTTTCGTGCTGTAGCTGTATATTTCGTTTAATCCAATCAGCTCTTTTATTATTTTGCTACAAACTATCATCAATCAGGCTGGATAACACCTTTTGTTTTGACAAATCAGGGTACTATTTGTAGAATACTAAAGGAACAGTTTCGTCATCTTATGTATGAGCAAATAAAATGCAATATTTTGAAGATTGGGCAAAAGTATTACTTACAACAAGTAGGGATTGCTCAAGGAAGCAAGTTATCTCCCAACCTGTGTTCCCTGTACTATGGTCACCTGGAAAATTCAGTGGTATCAAAATTTCTGCATGATAGCAAGCCTAATACAGGAGAGGTTGTTTCGGAACCTGAATATTTGTTAATGAGGTTCATTGATGATTTCATATTTATCTCTTTCTCAATGGAGCATGCTCAAAATTTCCTCAATAGGATGGGAAGAGGTTTTGTGTTCTACAATTGCTACATGAACAACAGCAAATATGGCTTTAATTTCTGTGCTGGAAATAGTGAACCTTCCTCTAATAGACTCTACAGGGGTGATGATGGAGTCTCATTCATGCCATGGAGTGGTTTGCTAATAAATTGTGAAACTTTGGAAATTCAAGCTGATTATACGAGGTATGACTGTTGAAATCTAATTTTAGCTCATTGGTCATTCTATATTTGTTAAATATAAATATCAAATGGCATAGTATCAATTACTAGTTATCTTTTGTAATCCCGAGCATAAATTGACCTCAAGAAAAATCTGCAAACTGTTGTTTTCCTTTACTATTTAATGAAACCCCAGAAAATTATATTGGCTCAATATTTGTGAAAAAATGACTTGGATGATGTGTTTTATGTTAGGCATTTATATATATAGCATGTGTTTATGCTTCCGTAAAGCCTTTATTTCTTTTTGGGACGCTCAAAGGTTGTTGAAAAGTTAACCCTAGATATGTGCAGCCTAATACCAACCTGGTTTCTATCCACTTTCTGAATCTTGCTTTCATAGTGAGCAAGAAACCGTAATTACATTTTTCTTGTTTTTGGGCATTAATGTTTGATGAGTGCGAGAAATAATTTTCCTAACCAAGTTTGGAGAAATAGTAACGAGTGGGTGCTTTTCTTAAACAGGTATTTAGATATCACCATTATCTCCACCATCACTGTTAAGATGCATTCTTCGACAAAGTATTTCCACAGCAAGCTATGCCACTATATGCGTCCAAAATGCCATCCCATTTTCTATGACTCCAATATCAATTCACCTGGTACCATAAGA
The DNA here is from genome assembly GCA_008326285.1 of Oryza officinalis. Taxonomy (NCBI): domain Eukaryota; kingdom Viridiplantae; phylum Streptophyta; class Magnoliopsida; order Poales; family Poaceae; genus Oryza; species Oryza officinalis. The sequence continues at coordinate 913,240 of BDMV01000007.1, forward strand.
GTGAATATTTATCAAGCCTTCCTGTTATGCGCAATGAAGTTCCACTGTTATATTCGAAGCATTTCCGATGCCAACGTAAGCAAATTGGAACTGCTGCAAGTAATTAAGAGAACCTTCAGGTACCTGAATTATACCTTTTTCTTTGTCTTACTAAAACCCATGAAGTAATTATCAGGTTTATTCTTTTAATGTATGGTGTAGAAGAACATGCTTTGAAATCATGCGATGTATTGGAAATCATCTGTGTCTTTCTTAATAATTATACTTTGTTGTTAAGCAGATACATGCATAGCCTAATTGTCAGACGGACGCAAGATGTGGAGCTGCACTATCATGTGCGTCCAGTTCTGAAGCTTAGGCGAAAAGAAACCATTTGGCTTGGTTTAACTGCATACATTCGTGTGCTTCAGCAGAAACAATCACGTTACAAGGATCTGTTGACTTTGTTGACAACAGAGCTTGGGAGATGTTGCCATTTAGGTCATGATTGTGATACCTTGTGCTATGCTGTGGATGATTCTCACTCGTCTATGTTCTGGAAATTTAAGTTCTAGAAACTAGAAGTTGCTTTCCTGGTGTACTGCAGAAACTACTGTTCTTTTGGATATTCTTTTGACAAGTCATTTTGGCACTTTACTTCCAATCTGCCGACGTGTCTCTACTACTCTAAAAGGGTCGTCTGTCCGGTCCCTTACGTCGCACGCAGTGCTCAGCCAATGCCTACCTCGCTAAAGCATACTGGTCTGTGCAAAACAAACCGGTGGATCCATGTCCTAACCTCATTCAAGGTGCGACTGTTGGCCCGTGTTCTCCAATCTAGTGTAACGAACGAGCACCTCGCTAGTCAAAGGTGAATGGTCTCCTGAGGTGACAGTGGGGTGCCGATCATGATTTTTTTTTTGAAGCATTTTATGACTGATTGCTCATTTCTTTACGATACCTGGTAGCACTCGAGCGGCATAACTTTTTGTATAATTAATTGTGGGCATTGATTTGTTTTCCTTAGGCTACTGCAATTGAAACGATTTCAATTTACTAATTGTTGCCAATTGGAATTGCACCCCTTCAGTTTTCAGCAATTCCAACCTTTTGGTTCTTAATGCTAAATCTACTCAGGTCCCTACTAAAAATTTATAGAATACTCAATTAGTACTAAGCATAAAATGTAATTTGAGACATGCATAATGCTACCCATTTTCTTAATTTAGCATCATTTAATTTGCTATTTAATATCAGGAGATACTTTTAATATGGTGTTTGAATCTCCTGAAGATGAAGATAAAGATAAAGATTAAGTGTTTCATGTAAAAACGAGATGATATTAACGTGTGATTAATTAAGTTTTAATTATTACAAACTTGAAAAATGGATTTATCTGATAGTTTAGAACAACTTTCATATAGAAAATTTTCGCACGAAACACACCGATTAGCAGTTTGAAAAGCGTGCCACGAATATCTTTTATCTTTATCCGGTTGAGTAGTACTTTCGAAAGCTGCCCAGCTTCAGTTACGAATTTGTTGGGCTCAACTTTTATTTTTATGATAATGATTTGACTAGCTCATATACTTTCCTCAGATGCATTTTCTTAAAATCTAGGTTTTCTTTAGATGTTTTCTTACTTTTTTTGCACAACATTGTCATAATTGTTGCAAAATTTTATTCCAGCACCTTCTAAAGTTGTGCAGCAAGTAAAAGAATTTCTTGGAATAGTCAGGTTGAATTGTTGAATTATGACTACCATTTTGTTGCAACAAATGCTTTGTTGCATTGTGCCCAACCCGTTTCATTTATGTGATAGTGTTCGTTGTTTCGTAACTGGTGTTTCTTATCTGATTTCTTATCGAATTATATATATTCCTATCATAAATTTTCTATGAAAACAAGAATCACAGCTAATATTATCAGACTTTTATTGACATGTTGTATTAGATCGTCCTTGGGATTAACTTGGATCGAACATACACTGCAACGTATTTGGTCTTCCTTAACGAGGCGCTTTTGTCAAAAAGTAATGAAATCTTGTCACAAACCATGTTCTACGACGACCTTGTGATGAAAGGGCGCCATCACAGAAGCCTCATTTGGGATTACCTTCTGTGACTAAAAATACCATCCGTCACAGATGTCATAGTGTTTGTAATGACCAAAACCATCATAAACTGGTTGTTGCCGAGCTGCCGTCATAAACTGGTCTATGGCAGAATGTCGTGACGTAGGCAGGTGCTGACGTCACCAACTAGAGACTTATTTGTGGCCTAACATGTATTGAGCCTAGCGCAACTAGATTTCATGCATAGAATAAATGTGCATTGCTATTTGAATTGAATATCACCGGACTAATATAAGAGGAAACTGCATTAATTATTGCCGGATGATTCGGTTGTTCTTGAATAGACTTCACCAGACAAAACAATCATCATGTACACACAACTATCTCACTGAAGCACGTTGACAACTGCTTGAAGTTAACAAAGTAGTAGCTTTATATACCAAACCAAAATGTTCACAAAACAGACAACCACATTGAAAAGTGGCTGACGAAGGAAACCAGTCGTTTCTTGTGCCTCCTTCAAGTCGACGATCTGGGTTGCTTGTTCTTCGCTTTGCCGTTCAGATTCCTCTGCCTTCAACTCCAAGGCCTGCACCTTCTCATCCCAGGCTGCGATCTGGTCACGAAGTCGTGCCACTTCTCTTTCCCTCTCATGGCTAGCCTCCAGCTCTTGGACCGGAGAGAGCAGCTTCGGATTTCTTCTTTCTGAATGCTGGCTCAAATCCAAGGTTATGGAGAAAGAGGTCGGAAGGCTAACCTTGCATAGAGCTTGAGAATCTGTCGGTGCTTCCTGTCCATCTGGGATTGTTTTAGCGAGTTTGGCCTCTATGGCAGCACAGGACAAGAAGGATTACAACTCAGAAATTGATTTTTTAGGAAGAATCTGAAATTGTTTTTAATTTTGTGCATCATGTAGGAAATTAAGAAAATGTTATAATGACTTACAAGTTACAACAGCATCCTTGACGGGCTTGCTCAAACCATTTTTTCTGCTTTTGTGGCACTCCTTCAACAAGTCAATGGCAGTGGGCTCACACATCTTTGTACTTCTCTTGCTTCTAAATTGAGGTGTAAACAGGTGGTACTGTTAATTATACCATGGTAATGGTTTGAGAACTAGTGATGTGAAACATAATTTGTTAAGTTGTGCAATGGACTAGGTAGCCACGAAAGCCTGTGCGGTGGTGTAGCTGCACTCGTCCACGATTTGCTTTTTGGTCAAGCACTTGGCCTACAGAAAACACATTTGAGATCAAATGGAGTAGGCATGCCATCATTTCTAATACAAGGTTTAGAAATGCGTAATGTTGTTTCATACCTAGTGCTCTCGGGTTGACCACAACGCCAACAGTAGTTGCCATTCCTCGTCTGTCATATGACGCACTTGTGAAGTGGTTCGCACGTCCTTGGCAGGTATGTTATCGAAGTACATTTTGAGCTGCTACATTGTCTATTTATGCCTGCTCTTCATCAAATCGGCACATGCTTGCTCAATGGCAGGGTTGTTGGTGTCCATTGTAAATTAGGCCTAGTGAGAAGCATCAACATCATTCGTACAGAATGCAAAGTGTACAAAGAAATTTGGCGCATGAAGTACAATACAAAGTTGACTTTATTTTAGGATGAGTTTCATATACTCACACCAACTTTCCCAAAAGTCAAGCAAATAAATTTTGTGCTGATTTTCCACGCATGTGTAGTCATTCCAACATGTAAGAACTGGAACGTGCTGTCTGAACAGGACGCTGGCCTCCAATGCAAGCTTTGCAGCTTGCATAGGTGCCATCAGCCTTTTATTCCCTTAATCAATGATGATCTTGTTCACTAAGGGTGTGTTTGTTTCCGTGTGTTCCCAAAACACATGGAACACACGAAAAACGGAACGATCCATTAGCGCGTGATTAATTAAGTATTAGCTAAGTTTTTTTTGAAAAATGGATTAATTTGATTTTTTAAGCAACTTTTGTATAGAAACTTTTTGCAAAAAAATACACTGTTTAGTAGTTTGAAAAGCGTGCGTGTGAAAAAAAAGAGTGGTGAATTGGAAAGATGAGGTGAAGAACTCAGCCTAAGACTTGTCATTTGATCAAGACCTCCTCCTCACCGTGCCACATTGCAGGAGGCTAGTACTACTTTGTAGAAATCACGGTACGGACCACGTAAAATTTCATTTCTATCAAATGAAATCTCTAAATTCAGAAAAGCAAGATTCCAAGATCATCGCCAGATTCCGCAGCTCCTCACCGTTGTGCTTCCTCCAAGGTAGTTCTCTTGCCCCTGTCCCTCCGTGCTCGTGTTGCTTGCAGAATACGAGTGGCATCGAAGGGGATACTGCATTTTCCTATTCATATATGGGATGGAGGGGCTCATGACTTCCTCTGATCCTGTGTCCCACGTGTAAGAATGAAACCAACCGGATCATACGGAGGAGGTCAACCACAAAGAAGAACCTAAGGACGTATCTACTACGTGCTCCAGCCATGGAGTCAGGATTTTACAGATGTTTTAGTTCTTATCAAACTGCTGTGGCAATGAATAAATGCATCCTATGTATGTTGTTTTACACAGTTTAATGGAGATGACTGTCCATTTTGGTGTTGGTTAGACGCTTACGCCAAAACTTTAGCGGAGAACCCTGGACGGATGGAGGCATCCATGAATCTTGGGCAGCATACGGATGGTTTTATCGAAATTTCAAAAGGAGATAGCTTCATTGTTGAAGATTTTGGCTGCATTAGTTCTTTGTGCACTTGTAGTTCCAGCAGTTAGACCTTATTCCCATGTACATAGAGTTGGAAGTGATTTTCCAGCTGGGTTCCATTAATTAGTATGTACTTCCATTTTCTAGTACCATTTGTATGAAATGGAAGGATATTTTGGATTTGGAAAGGAACCTTACACAATATTTTTTTAAAAAAAAAGAGATTGACACACTACCAGTTTATGCACAAACAACATCATTATAATATTTATTTAAGAAAACATTATTACAAGATTGTAAATCATGTTGACACAGAACTCGCCAGCTTGGCCTTCTTCTTCTCTTCTTAAGCCTGGCAATCTCGAACTTGGTGTCCTCGATCTGCTGCCTAAGGACCTCACGCTTGTTTTCGACAGTGCAGATCATCTTGTCCATCGCCATCAGGTGAAGAAAACAGATCGTGGCGCAGCTCCTCCGCCTCATCGCAGAGACTCACAGCAGCCCTTGATCGCAACATGGTACCCGATCTTCCGTCAGGTAAAGACAACTCACGATTTGGCAGAAACATGGCACGCACGATTCGGCTTCCAATCAACACGATCCGAGACCTGCAATCGCAGCACCACGTCTCCTCTGGTTATCAACCGTGCACTACCTAGTTGACCTTGCTGAGAATGCTAATCCCTGCATACGAATCGAAGAACACAAGTAAGAACAAGGTAGATTGCAACTTAATGCAGATGAATTATTAAGCACTCGAAGTTGGGGTTATACAAACCGATGAACACGCTTTGGCTATTTTGGCCAGGCGCGCGGTGGCCCGAGACAGCGGTGAGCAGTGGAACAGAGAGGGGAGGGGAGGGCTCATCGATCGCACATGGCAAGGAGGCAGTGCGAGAGCTCGACGGTGATGGGGACGGTGGTCCGATAGCTTCCGGTGAAGGTGGAAGGTGTTGACGGTCGTTAAGTACCAATTTTAACCGTCAACTCCTGCATAAGAGAATACAAAATATAATATCAAACTTAGTGATAGGGGTTTATTACTAACCGTTTCCATGAGTATTGGTAAATATTTACATGCAGGTGATTTTTGGATGAATTTACACCCGCCATGTGATGAAATGTACCTCTGACCAATCATACGCAAGCACAAGAATTTGAGGGCCCACATGACAGTCAAAACCTACTTAAAATGAGGCCAAAACACTGTGCACTGCCTTACGGGCCCACAATCAATAGCCCTAGGACGAAGGCGGTGGAGAGAGGTAGGGCCCATAGGTCGGCCGAACCCCTGGTCTCCACCTTCCACGTGGACGGCCCGGATCACCTCTCAATGACGGTTGTGGGTACACCGACCTTGATGTTACCATGGATACTATTGATACAACCATTGCTCACATCATAGGTCAATCAGAAGACATCAAGATCAAGCTGTCCAAGTTTTGGAATCCAATTCGGCCACCTGCTATAGTGCTGACTTTAGATGGCTGCCAAATATGCATACGAGATCCATTTTGGGCCCATGAGTACTTGATGAAAAGCTCTCGGAGTCCTCTTTCCAACAGATCCAGTCTCATCTCCAAATACCTTCTTAGTCATCCGCAACCACAAAAATAATGTGTTGCATCACCTGTAATGGGCCTATGGGCTTGTAACTTTATCTGGGACCCTGGCCCAAGTGGGGCTCATGTGAGGTGTGCCCCAATCTGGTGAAGCACGACCCTAGGGACCCCTTGGTCGTCCTCCCACCTCTTTAAATAGCTAGGTACTCCTTTAGGGTTTCTCAAGTTTTGTTAGATTAAAGTTTTAACCATTGCTACTTCACCTTGTAGTTACGTGTGTTGGCTAGACCACCTAGTTACTCATCTTTGAAACCCCAACTTATCGTGAGCTATAATTTCTATTTACAATTTAGATTGCTTTTATCTTGTTCTTGCTTTTTTGTTCGATTTGCTTGTAGGAATAAGGTTGATCTGTATCGACACGATCAACAATCTACGGAGAGGTGTATCGATCGCTAAGGCATAACACAACGTGTACGGTTGTAGTCGGGTCGTCAACGTTTCTCCTAAGTTTGTAGTTATCATCAACTCACCGAAAGATCAGGACAACCAGATCTCTGAGCGTATCGAGTGGAGCTATCGGGTTTATCAACTGGTATCAGAGCTTTCGTTGCTCGGTGAGTTCTTATCTACCTATAACTAGAAAAAGCCAAAAAGAAAATTTATACATTACCTAGCCATCTTTGTGCCGCTGCATTGTTCTTTTTAGTTTTTGCACCGTTGAGTTATGCTTTGCATCGTCATGTCGTTGTTGGTCTTAGCGTCTAGTCTGTTTAGAGTTTCGAGTTCTGGTCACGTTTAGTACCACTGTCGCCGTCGTGTCTTCATTGCCGTTGGAAACTTCGAAAACGGAATCGTGTCGTCGCTAGGGTTCCGTTTTTCTCGTTTTGGGCATTTTCGGTCGGTTGGTTTTGGAGTTGCATCTAGGGTTTCTGTTGTGTGCTTGTGCCCTATCACGTGTCCGTGGTGTTTGCCGTGAGAAAGATGGAAGAAGGAGATTAGATTAGATTAGATTGACATCTGTTTGGTTCTGGAAAGAAATAGTAGATTGGATCAATTTCTTTTTTTTATCTAGACAACAAATCCGAACCTGCTGGTTTCTCCTCCACCGCACCACCGCACGCCTCCCACTCGACCTCCCCACCATACGGTTGTTTCCTCTCCCATACCATGAGTTGCTACACCTTGTAAAAAAAATCTTGGTGTCGGATTCAAGTTTTTTTTATAGATCAAATTTTAGGGTTTGGACTGTTACATTCAAGTCCTTGTAATCTTTATATTTACAAGTCCCTGTAATCTTGCATTCAAGTCCTTGAGTCGTTTTTGCTGAAAAGATAAAAAAAAAGTAGAAAGGTGAAAAAAAAGATATCAAAAGCCGTACCAAAAAAAATAAAGATAGAAGGAAAAAAGAAAATCAATTGTTATCTTTGAGTTTGTTTTGTATATCAGAGTAGTGCTTGAGTTGTTCCTAGTGCTATCTTGTGGTATCGTTTGTGTCTAGGCTCGCGTCTCTAGTACGTTCTAGCCTAGGACCAGCATGGTATTGACTTTGAACAATTATTCAATTTTGCATTATCTGATTTGAACATTTGCTATTCCTTTGCTACATATTTAAGCCTACCCAAAGCTCCACAGATTTGATTGTAGCCATACAGCAAGTGTTTGCCAAGACATCGATACATCCAATCTCCATTGGGGTGATTGGTTGAGTCGGTGTATGTCACCATTCTGCTTGCATTGGTAAGAACTTGTAAGAGTTTGGTAAAAAGCTTGAGTGTGTGTGTCTTTTGAGCCTCCACTACCCATTAGTTAATAGGAACATGTATATTTTTGTGTATGTTTCTTGTTTTCTACTAACGATGGCAGGGATACGCAAAACAATTGGTGATAGCTGTGCTCAACGTCAATATCTTCATCGAGACATGAGGAGTGATCAACATGACACATATGAGGTAAGTGATGTTGTTCTAGCTAAGATCAAATCTGCACTACCTTATTTCGAAGAAAATTATGATCCTCATGCATACATTAAATGAGAGCTAGCGGTTGATAGAGAATTTAAAAAGCATGATTTGTCTGAGAAACAAATGGTTATGTGTGCCTCTATTGTTTTAGTGAAAAATGCTTCTTATGATTGCAAACATCTTTGTAGGCATAACAAAATACCATAATCTTGGAAAGACCTAAAACAATATTTTAAAGATGTTTATGTTCCCATGTATTATGCTGATATCTTGCTCAATAAACTGCAAAGTTTAAATAAGATACCAGAACAGTTATTTCATACTATCATGATATGCATTCTTGTTTATTATGTTATGGTTTAGATGAATGTGAAGAAGCTACAGAATTGAGGTTTTTACGTGGGCTTAACAAAGAAATTCAGGACATGCTTGCTTGTCAAAGTTATAGATCTCTTTCTCATTTGTTACAACTTGCTTGCAATGCTGAAAGTCAAATAAAGGAGGATATGAAAAAGCAACACGCTATGTTTTTGTCTCCTGATACTAACGTTTTATAGGGAGTTCAGAACATTCAACAAAAGGACGAGAATGATGTTCTTGAGAAGAAAGAGGAGAACCATGAAGCACCTACGATGTTTGAAGAAAGTTCGCAAGGTAAATTAAATGGTGATGAAGTAAATGAAGGTGAGTATTCTTAAGCTGAGCTACACTTGTCCACTTGTCATGTTATAGGAGCAACCATTAGTGAAACCAATTGCTCAGATGCCTTTGTCACAAGTTGATTTACATGTTGTTCCTTGTGATAAAGAAGAGTTGTGTGATAATGATTCACTTATATCCATGCCGCAATTAATGAATGAACATGAAATTCCTGTTGTTAATTCTTTCTGCATTGATTTTAAGCATGTTGTTCACATTGCTAATGAAGTTGAAGAACATGAATTGCTATCTTCTCTAAATACTTTAGGCTATGTTCTGTTTGATGATTTTTGTGAGCTCGATAATTTGAAAGAGAAATTATTTGCTATTAATTTGCCATGTCCATTTAATACTATATTTCATATTTTTGGCAAATATAATGATAGAGAAGTATATTTGGTGCATAGAGTTTACATATGCTCAGATTTAGAACCTTCTATAGCGGTGGATAAAAATTTCAAACTAAAGGAACATGTTATTGCTAATCATGCTACTTCGAGTTTCTCTAGTTTTGATTGGAAGAAACAGGTTGTTTTAAATGGACTACGCGAAGAGCACCATACGGAAAAACCGATGACGATTTTCTGTGAAGAAGGGGAGGATGATGTGACCATGGATACTATTAATACAACCATTGCACACAGCATAGGTCAACCGGAAGACATCAAGATCAAGCTATTCAAGTTCTGGAGTCCAATTCGGCCACCTGCTATAGTGCTGACTTCAGATGGCCGCCAAATATGCATACGAGATCTGTTTTGGGCCCATGAGTACTTGATGGAAAGCTCTCGGAGTCCTCTTTCTAACTGATCCAGCCTCATCTCTGAATACCTTCTCAGTCATCCGCAATCACAAAAATAAGGTGTTGCATCACCTGTAATGGGCCTCTGGGCTTGTAACTTCATCTGGGACCCTGACCCAAGTGGGGCCCATATGGGGTACGCCCCAATCTGGTGGGGCACGCCCCTGTGGACCCATTGGTCATCCTCCCACCTCTTTAAATAGCTAGGTATCTCTTTAGGGTTTCTTGGGTTTTGTTAGATTAAAGTTTTAGCCATTACTACTTCATCTTGTAGTTACGTGTGTCGGCTAGACCACCTAGTTACTCGTCTTCGGAACCCCAACTTATCGTGAGCTATAATTTCTGTTTGTAATTTAGATTGCTTTTATCTTGTTCTTACTTGTTTCTTCGATTTGCTTGCAGGAATAAGGTTGATCTGCATCAACAAGATCAACAATCCATGATGAGTTGTATCGATCACTAAGGCACAACACAACGTCTTGTACGGTAGTAGTTGGGTCATCAACGTTTCTCCTAAATCATAGTTATCATCAACTCACCGAAAGATTGGGACAACCAGATCTCTGAGCGTATCGAGTGGAGCTACAGGGTTTATCAGACCTCCACACCCACCATTCCAACTGTCATATGGACCTATAAAAGAAGGAGCTCAAGCCAACTCACTTCATACATTAGGTACCACCTTAGTAGTGTGGAGAAAATAGGTAGAGGTCCGGAGGAGTGCCGGAGTTGTTGGCACTCTCTCCTCTCTTGTATCTCGGCAAATGCTTTTTTAATAAAGTAAGTTTTTCAGATTTTCTTTTGGCATTTAATTTACTAGCTTAAGTGAGATATATTCCCATCATTCCAGCTTCGTCGCTTAGTATTTATATTGAGTGCTCTAGTACTAGGACTCTAGATGAAGAAAGAAGTTCCTGCGCGAGGCTAGAGTAGTAATCAGTAACTTAAGCGTGGTGTCTAGGTTAGCAGTTACCTTCATTTGTTGTGTGTTCCATGGAAAATAAGGTAGGTAGAAGATGTTGATAGCCCTATCCATCCTTTGTATCCCTCCACGTTCGGGTACATCATAGAGCTACAGGCCATACTCAGCTTTACCTTTAAGTCTAGTTAATTAAGCCATAAGAATCCTCACTAGCCTAAGCCTAACATTAGTTGTTGTCCTTGGATTTAATTCTGTTCTTAGATATACACACACGTTCCCTGTGATTCGATACTCTTGGAATACTCTGGGTGAAGTGCAGCAATGGTATTCGTGCGCTTGCGGATATATCTGTGACTATATCAAATACCAACAAAAGGGCAACCGAGATCCCATGGGACCTAGGGAAGATAATGGTGAGGTTAGGAGTGTCAGTTGTGGCATTGAACAACGAGAAGAGGTGGCCAGAGACAGCATTTGCGGTGGAGCTCACCGGTCATGGGGCTGACGGAGCTCCGGTGTCGGTTCGTGAAGACAGAGGGGTGGCCGAGCAGCCGCCTCAGCCCAACTCTCCTTCCTCTTCCTTGGACCGAAGTTCGTTTCATCTCCTCCCACTGGTCACCTCCTTTATTTTGGGCCGTGATACCCCACGGCCCATCTCCGCACCGAGCGGCCCAGCCGCCGGTCTTCTTCCACCTCACCCTAGAGCCGCCACCTTGCCGATCTCCTGTCCCGCTCGTTCCCACCTCAAATTGATTGCAAAAATTGATTCCTCTCTCCTCCCTCGTTATTTCCCCCATGAAATCGCACCAAATCCCTCATTAAACCATGGTGGATTTTGAAAGCTTCCTTCAATGGTGAACTCCACCATGGCCGGCGTCGTTCTCCCTTCCCAGCAACCTTCTTCCTCTCTTTCGGCCTATAAAAACAGCCTTGACCTCTTCCACTCACCCTGCACGTTGCCTGCAACTCTCACCCTCTTCCCCGGCCATCGTGCTGCTCCACCGTGCACTGCCTCCGTCACTCAGCTTCGGCCATCTCTCGCCGGCAGCCGGGACCTCCTCAGACCTCAGCGACGCCACCGTTGGCTTCACCGCGACCTCCTCTTTCCCAGCCGCACCACCGTTTCACTTGGAGCCCATCGGAAGAGCCACCCCACCGGCAACCGGTGAAGAACGTCATCGTTCAACATCTTCGGTAAACCCTCCCCGTCAAGTTGGGCGCTGCCAGTGTGGGCACCCTAAAATTATACCGTTCAGTGCAATTTGTGATCATCACATAATTTTGGATGAGTGAGATCCATACATGCATGAATAGCCGCTCATATCTCAATGTGCCCATGATCACAAGTTGACACCATTCGATATAAAATCCATAATGCCGAATAATGAGCAAATGAGATATTGTCCGGACTCAGCATGCCAGTCAACTTCAACCTGAGACATGCCCATCAAACCACACGAAGGCGGTGACCAAATGTGTTACACATCTCAGGAGACTTGACTCAAATTGCTAATGTTCTACAAACATCTCAATTGCTCAAAATTCATACTCATGCTTAGCTAGTCTCCAGGAAAAGCGACTAGCCTCGCACTTTCATCGCAAGCAATTGATAAACATCACAGATGCATAAATATGGATAAAAAGACAGCAAGGTACATATTTCATAACGGGGTTCAAAAGCCCATCATACATCACAACACTATAGCAGCGGAAGTTTCATAAATTCACATAAGCAAAAATAAAACCCATGGTGTGCCAACCATCCCGACGGGCAACCAACAGGGGTAAGAGCCAATTTGAAAAGGCTACTCACTACCCTCACCGCCCTCGGTAGGGTAGTAAGAACAATCAACCATGTTGGTATTCGTCTGAAATTTGCAGGCATCGGGTTAAGTACAAGATTGTACTTACAAGTCTTACACATTAATATACATACACATAGAAGAGAGGAGTATGCAAGCTTCTACCCTAAAAAGATGGTATAATGGTTCAAGTTTTGCATAAAGCTAATTTTATTGAGCAAATAGTAAGTTGAAAACCTAGCATTTGTAAAAATAACATAATCTGAACTTTTTGGACAACAAGCATGTAAATATGAAATTGAATCACAAATAAGCACAATCGGTGCTCTCATCACCGTCCATGGGCCACTGTTGCCCAACCATGGATTACAAACATAACTATCACTATATCCAAGACAAAACCAAGCCATTTAACCCAAGTTTGATGCTAACATAGACTGACTAATACATCAAGCGATCGTCCTGTAACCGTGGACACGGCTATTCGAATAGTTTTACTCTGATAAGAGGAGTACAACTTTACCCACATGAAATAAACAAGGATCAAATGCTTCACACGCACATAGGTGTGAACTACAAGTGATACAAGCTTATAACATGTCCTTTCCTAGTCACACCCCAACCACCTAAGTCACGCCTAGGCTCCCGACGACTTAGCCACGTGTGTGTGATGTGGCTAAGGCGGGCTCACCATCGTGGGAGAAACCCCATGCCAAAATCAGGCACACTCGAGGCACTTTAAAGGAAAAACCACCCTCATGAATAACCAGCGAAGCGTAGATGATCACAGTGCAACATAATACTAAGACAAGCCGGTCCCAAATAAGGCATGTGGAAGTACGTATGGTGCTTGAATAGACGTCAATATGTTCGGTTCTTAACAACCCAGACGAGACTACTTGCATCAGGGAAAACCACAATCCCATCATCGCCCTATCACTCGTCCAAGTTAAAGCATGTTTTCATATTAATCATTTCGTGAAGTAATCAGATTTTATGCCCATAAATCACAGGTGGTGAATAAGTTCAATCGATGGCTCCATCCATCGATTTTTAACACTACTAGACCTAAGCATGGCTAAGCATCGGTAAAACAATAAAACATTCCCAAGTACTTCCATCCAGAGGCTACAAGGTTAAATGATAACAATGAAACAAGGAAGGATATGCAACAATTAGGTTATAAACAACTCTAACCAATACCGATAATTTTGGAGTAAATCAACACATGCATATATATTGTTTGGTAATCAAATCATTTTAGTAAAAATATGGGTTCTATATTCTTAGATTCTTGCCTTGCTGCTGTGAGAAATCACACTCAACCTAAGAGTCTTGCTCCACGTACTCTGAATTCTCTAAATTTACCGATAAGAGGCAAAAAATGCAAATAAGATTCAAATAAACATGCATATGCAACATGCTCTATAAATCATAGCCCAATTACAGTAGGTAGAGAGTATGATAAAATGATTTTAGGAGTAAGAATCATCTCATTTACATTTATGGTTTGGGAGCTATAAAAATAACAAGCCATATACACTGAAAATGACATTTTTGTAATTACATATAAACTACCCTATGTCATAACATATGCTATCATTTTCTAGTTAGACTTCGTAAGTGATATCATTTTTAATTAAAATAGGATAACTCACTGGTTATAACAAAACTTGGTTCACTACATTTGGAGTTAAAATGATTTAGTTATGAATTTTACAAATTCAACAAAAAGAGGATTACTTAATTATTTAGACTTGTTTTAGGAGGTAGTTTTGTCAAATTCTTCTCTTCCAGATAAAATATTACTTACTCCTAAGATCAACAGCAGTGGTTTCATAATTTTGGGATTAACCATTAATTTCCTAGAGATTTTACAAGTCCTAGGTGCAAAATAAGTATTTTTGTGATACTAACAATTTTAGTGATATTTTCAGTATATAAGTTGAAAAGTTTTATTTTACAAACATAAATATTGCAAGTTTAAAAATACATAGAAATTTGGTTCACTCAAAAATGAGCTAGAATGAATTAGTTATGCATTTTTGAATTTTGCCTATTTTTCAGTTTTTTCCAAATTTCCTTTTGGACTGTTCTTTTGCAAATCGAACCCTAAGACTTTGAAACATTTACAATTAAGTCCAGTCTTCTTCTCTAAACGTACAGAGACAGAGCAACCATGGCTGAGCTCAATCTCAAGCTCGCCGGAGGCAAACGGCTGCTTGAATGGGGGCGAGGTCAAAAGAGAAAATGTAGAGCAAGTCCTTGCGATTCCATTCCTCTTCTCTACCCAGCCGATGGTGGCCGGACCGGCGTAGGCGGCAGCGCTCGGGATGCCATGCATGTAACGATGAGGCACTATGGATGGCTCGATCTATTGCATGCATGTCAAGAACATCACATGCAGGATGTAAAACATCAACTAAGATTGCTACTACCGCAAGGAATTGACAAATGGCTCATCGGTTGAACGGGAAACGATGACGGAGGCGCTAGGTCGAAGTCGGAAAAGACGGTGGTCGATCTCCCTCCTCGCTGCACGGTTCTGAGGGATTTTTGGGGTGTTTTGGAGAGGATGATGAGGCGAAGCTAGTGGCGCAGCAGCTCAGCCGGATTCGCCTCGGGGCGGCGGGAACAACGGCGCAAACCCGCGGCTGCGTGTTGACGACGGTGTGGCCGCACTCCAGAGCACCCGTGGCAAGGTCAGCATTCCTAGAGATCGGCTGCAAAAAACGGGGTGAAATCAGAGCAGAGGCTACGGCGTGATGAGATGAGTCGGGAACGCAAGAAAGATGACGACGACGATGACCAGATGACCGCCGGTGGCGCGTTCTTTCTCTCGGCCGGCAAGGAGTTGGAGAGAGGATGGAACCTACAGAACTCTCCCCCTCATGCAGCTTAGTTCTTGAGAGAAAGTGAGGCTATCTGGCTCAGCTGGGAGAGTTGGAGGCGCTGCTGGCTTGGAGGAGTGGAAGGTAGTGGACACGCGCCCGACAACGGCACACGCGTCAACCATCTCCTGCTCCCATCCAGGGCCTTTTTCTTGTGTGGCTGAGAGTTGAATAGATGTTTGAGGAGCTTGGGAGGCTGCCTTGTGGGTTCAGGTTATGATAGACTAGGCAATGGTGAGGAGGATGGGTATGAACACATGTAAACATCCATTTTAGTTAATTTTCAGAAATTTACAAGAATTTTATTTCTCTCTTTTTTTGTTAAATAGTTTGACCTAGTTAGAAGAATGCCAAAATTGTGTGGTCTGGTGTGGAGATGCCTGAGTTATCTAGTTTTCATTTTTCAAAGTTTCACTAAAAAATTTCAAAGTTACCAGTGAGCTATATATAGTCCGATTCCTTGTACATGTGGCATCTCTAGGTCTCTATTAACATCATGAATGTATCGATCTACCAGCTCGTTGGCTAGGCCGGGCCAACGCCCGTCGTCCAGGACCTTTCCACCGTCGCCAAGCTGTTCCACGCGCCGCCACCACCATCCTGATCTAGCCGGGTTTCATTCTCTGCTAGGTGAGCACCCAAGATCCCTATAGACTCACATGCATGCAACCTGCTACATGAATTCGAGCCATAGCATACATGCATGCGTATGCCCGCGAACATCCACCTCTCTCACATAAAACAGTAACAGGACTGCGGGTTGGTTTCTATAAAATATAGAGTGTTTCGTGCATAATAGCCAATTTGAAATCTGTTAAATAAAAGGAATAATTAAAAAGTTTTCTATTGAACTCTTGTAAAATCTATAGTAAATCCACTTTAGCCCCTTTTTAGATAAACTCAATTTCTGTAGATTCACCAAGTCATGCTAAAATATTGAGAATTTTAAAATACACACTTACAATACAAGAAATGCCCCCAAAAATTCATATAAGAAATAATTAACTTAGAGCATACTCCAACTTATAATATTTGTAGAAAATTCATTTTTATTCCAAATAAAATGAATTCAAATTTATTCGATTCCTAATATCATGTCCCTAATCACTATAAATTGAAATATTACCCTTACTGAAATTTAAATGCCACAAGAATTTGTATAGAAAATGACTAACCTAAAGCACATCATAACTTCTAAGATATATAAGAAATTCATGTTAAATCAAAAACACCTAATATCAGTCTTGTTGGGCTCATATGATCATTCAATTTATCACTAGGAATTAATATGAAACACCCCATGTACAAAGAACATCTTTAAACTTTTATGTATGAAGTAAGTACTAAACTACAAACTAAAAGTTGTGTATTCCATATAAAATATACTTTAGCTCCAATTAAGATGAATTAAATCTGTTTAGATTCCCGTAACTATGCCTTGACTCATGTTAACCACAACCTGGAACACTTTAGTACATAAAATGTCTCTCAAGTTAATATGACAAATTATCCACAGAGATCATATCACTACTTGTAAAATACATAAGAAATTCATAATAGCTCTAAAAATTATGAAACCAATTAGGTTAATCATAGAAAACAATTCTCTTCACTCCTGTCAGGTTAACTCGGACAAAATCACATAATAAAAATATTTCATAACACTACCTAAGTAAATAATAACACATAACAGTAAATAATAACACATAAAAGTACAAACTTTAAAATTCATAACTCACAAGTAAAAAGTGATAAAATAGAAATTCCTTCACCACAAATCATATCCACACAGTTCCTATCCACAGTAGTGAACCCATGCATTTTAGCACATTTTAGATTTCTACATGTTTTGGCATTTATTTGGATACCATTATTTCTTTTAGATGACGAATTCATTATCGGTGAGGAGTTTAATTTTATTGTTGACCGTGATGGGAATTCTAACTAAGGCAAGTTTCTCTCCTTTCCTTTGATCACATTGAAACCCATGATTTGGGAGGTGAAAATGTTTGTTTTCCAATACTGCATGCTTATTTATAACTATTGGTATTTCAAATGTGGTAGATGGTAGCTTATAACCTATTTGCTGCATGATCCACCTCGAAATATCGTCACCCCTCTGTATGAATCCTTAGGAATGGACAGAGTTCTCCACTAGTGCTCCTTTTGGAATATAATTACTTAATATGCTATTTTATGCTTAGCCATGCTTAGAATTATGTAAACAATTTTATGATTACTTTATAAATGGAACTTTGTGTGTTATTTTATTTCTGGACAGAGATGGAAAATAATGACAATTTGTGAACTAAAAAGGAGTTAAACTTATTTTAGACTTGGGCGACAAGTGGTGTGCATATGGTGGTAGTTGCACACCGATAGGGGGAGTGTTCACCTGAGTCGATTAAGGACCGAACTTTGTGTCGTTCACTATTGTTTACTGTACATTCACATGTGCTATTTATGGGGTGGCCTTAGCTAATTAAATTATTTAATATCTAACCTTGCATTCGAGAGGTTGTTGTAGTAGAGGTAACGGTCACGGTTTGTGGAGCTATCTATAGGAACTACCTATGTGTGTGTTGAATTTAAGGCTAGCGAATATTACTAGCCATGTGTGTGTTTCTATGAGGGGACTAAAGGTTCCACCTCACAGAATCAAAGTCTGTCCAATACAACGATAACGTGCCTCGTGGGGGAACGGTTGTGTTCGCCGTCACACGTTAGGTTAAGACGTGGGCTTACCACCGAACAACTCTAGGACATATGCCTATGGTGGATTCACACTTATCGTGCTCATGCAAGGTTAGGTATTAGGTAATGTAAAGGCTACGTTGTGACCTCTAGACCACATTCAATGTGTAGAGTGTGATGGTATCGACGGGTACTGGACAAACTAGAGCGATTCATATATTGTGGGTAAAGCTGTACAAACTCTAAAGAGTCTAAAACTAATGGATTAGCCGTACTCACGGTCATGAGCGACATAGTGAATTGTCATGGGTATAGACTTGTGATTTATAAATGTGTTTATGAAAATGGGCTATGGGAATGGTGAAATGTGTTGAGTTTTGATGATTATTATGATGATTTTGCCCGGTGTGGGCTGATATTATGATGCATTGCTTGTTGACATGGAAGCTTGTTGATATTTCTTAACGACATTACTAGGAATATAATTTCCAGCAATGGCACCCGAAACATTAGTCGATATTCTTATTGTTATAGATATAAATCTGCAAGCGCACGGATATACCACTGTAGCATTTTACCCAGAAGTATTCCAAGGTATCGTATATATTTAATCCCAAGGAAAGATATTGTTAAGAGAATGCCATGTTACTAATTCATATCATACTTATGTAGATCAAAGTCTATGCAGGGGTTATAAGAATAAAGCATAGGGTAGGTTGACACACAGAAGAGACATCAAGAAATAACTCTCACTAAATAAATAATCTAGGCTACGTAGAGAAGAATAAAGAAAGCCTCATTTTTGTACTTCTATCATATACTCATTTTAGTATACACTTGGTATTATACGTTTACATAGCTGAGCCCCCTAACTATGTCGTCCTGGTATATCGAGAAACCATCCTGGATTTGCCGAGTTCCTTACGACAATCTGTCATGGCCATCCAACTGGTTATAGATACGGAGGAGTATCCGCACCAGAAACCTCTCTTAGCCCTATATACGCACATGAAGGAATATCTGTACTGGGCTGTCACCACCAGTGGCCTACCTCTACAGTTCCGTGGCATATAGCACCACTAAATGATATTTAATAACCTAAGCACCATTCTTACATTACTAAATATTACTCTATATCTCTGCAATTGATATAGAGCAATCATATACATGAATATTAAGCCAATACCATTGCATATCTCCAGTAAGCTAGCCATATAATTAATACAAGACAAGTTTAGACTAAAGTTGGTACTCAAATAATTATGCAAATAGAGTAAAGTACCATGACTATATAAAGAAGAATATTTCATTATTCTAGCATAAAATTTTACAAGAGAAATATTAGCTACTAGAACCATACCAGGATTTTCCCAAAGACTCCAAGAACTAGAGCACTATTCTATTCCTAACTCTACTAGCACTAGAACAAAGTGAACTATGGAGAGCTTCTTTTTCTTCTTCTTCTTGGTGTTCTTCTTGGTGTGTGTTGGAGGAGAGGATGAGAGCACTTTATATAGTGATGGAGGTGGAGATTCCAATCATCAAAAGAGTATCTTCTCCCTTGAGCTGACATGTGTCCCTCCTAATGGCGGTTTCCATCGATAGAAACGGTCACAACCGTCATAGATGGTCGGTAGTGAAAGTTGAGGGCCAGCTGAGCTGGGCCTGGGTCGGTCGACCTCAGGGGTCGGCCAAGCCCTGGCTTGCCCCTCTGGCCCAATCCTTTATTCAAGGCTTTCTCTGAAGGATCTAGTGTCATGGTGGTTGGGCCTATTTGCAGATGTTTCATTGGGTTTATGGGCCCTTTCATCCATGTGTATACATGTTCCGACCTCTGATTGGTTGAACGTGTATTTTTTACCATTTCTCCTCCATTTATAAGGTAATCTCATGTAGTCAAATACTTTGCCAAGTAACGTGGAACTAGGTTATTTCTAAATAAATATGCATGCAAGCATTGCTAGTTCTTTATCATTTTTAGGAATATTGACGGTCGAAATTGGGACCGTCAACAAAGGTACAAGAATGTTGTTATGATGATGATTATGATGCTAATATGATACTATTATGATACCATGCCATGTTATATATGCCATACACTTGCAAATGTTTATCTAAATTCCGTTGCAAAATGTTTGTGAACTAAAATTGGCTTTATGCTGAAAATTAAGACCATAAATAGCCATTCCTTGTTATCTAGAGCTTGCATGTACTTAGGATTGAATTGCCTTGTCAGTACATTAACCTTGTTAATGTACTGAAACTTGTTTTCTTTTGTGTTATTTTTTTAGTTGTGTTGCAGGTAACCGAGTGTTGTAGGTTCCGTTGTTTTCTTAAGGACGATTCTATTTGGGGCCTATCCCTAGTTGGATTGCTTTGTGGTTGGGTAGCCAAGCTTCCCTGAATCTAATTATATTTGGTCAGTCGGCCTATGTAAGTTTAAAGTAGTTGTAAATCTGAAATTTTAATTCTTGTGTATGTCTCAGTTCCGGTTTACCATTGCTTTAGATGAAAGTGTGAGACTAGTTCTTATCCTGGGGACTAGTCTAACACGAGTATAAATTTTGTGCAATTGAGATGTTGTAGAGCTTAGCGAATTTAGTCAAGTCTCCTGTGATGTGTAACACATTTGGTCGCCATGTTCTTGTGGTTTGACGGGCACGTCTCAGGCTGAAGTTAATTGGCACGCTGAGTCCCAGCAATATCTCATTTGCTTATTATTCGACATTGCAGAATTTATACTGAATGGTGTTAATTTGTGATCATGGACACATTGAGGTTTGAGTGACTATTTATGTGTGTATGGATCTCACACATCCAAATTTATGTGGTGGACACAAATAACACTGGAAGGTATAAATTCGGCGTGCTCGACACAGACATTCCCATTTTCATAGAATTTCACTTTCTTTTATTCGTATGCACTGTGTCTAAATGTGATGGATCAATAGTTCTCTTAAAATTTTACTTCATTTTGTTCATATACACTACATCCAGCAGTAACGTGCAAGGTATTATCTAATTGCTCTAAAGAGTGGGGATAACCTGAAAATGTCCTTCCACCAAAAGGACTCTTTCTCTTTGCAAGCATGAGGAGGTAAATCTGCATTGTGAGAGTATCTACTCCAAATGAGCTTAACCCATGGAAGATCATGCTTGTTGTAAAATTTTTCAAGGTGTTCATCAGAAGAGCAGTGTTTTGATATTCTAAGTCCGTTATACCCAATCCTCCTTTGTCTTTGGGTTTACATACCATGCTCCAGGCTGCTAGAGATTGTGGTCTAATTGTGGCATCAATTGATTTTTTTCAAAGACACTGTCTTCTTGCTCTATCAATGTGTGTGATAATCTTTTTTGGCAACTTCAGAGTGCACGTGTAGTAAGTGGGTAAGGATGATAGAACTAAGTTGACCATGGTCAATCTCTGTCCATAATTGAGAAAAGTTGTTATTGGAGACAACCTTCGTTCCACCCTGTCAAGTTGTCACGTCTGAAAATTCACTAGTAATTTCTGAACTAATTTGTGCATACAATCCTCGTCTAGGAATCAGCCGAGGTACACAAATCGATAATTTAATATAAAGGTTCAACATAATAATAACGCTAAATACTTACAAAAGAAAACAAAACAATAGCGGACAAACGATCTAGTGATGGCTTCAGAGCCACTCCCATAGGCAACTCAACTAGGGTATAAGCCAAATGGTTTCAGGGCCACTCCGTAAACCACTCAACAAATATGCAAGTGGACGGGATAACAAAGAAATGGTATAATAGGGATCATTTGCAAAAGCAGCGTTTAACAAAAAGTTCAGAGTAGTAAAACAATTGAGTAATTAAATATTAATATTAACCAACACTGAACAACACATCAATGTTGCACAGGCCTAACCATCTCTGAAAAACCAAACCCACCCGATTGCGCAGATCTAACTCCATTCCAGGAGTTAACAAATTATCATCACCAATTGATTTATCATTAATAAGTAGTGTGAGACTAATCATGAAAAATATTGTTAGGCTTGCCCATAACCGCTGGCACGGCTATTCGAACAATTTTACTCTGGCCAGAGGTGTACCAATGTACCAACAAGACACGATTGCACACACGTAACCATGCCCTAAATACCACCATGGTACTACAAATAGGGAAATCATGACAAAACCCTTCACATAACATGCTCCAACAGAATGGTCACCCGCCAATTCCCTAGTAGAGGTGGCCAAACCTCTAGGCTAGAAAAACTCTTGGCTCCAAAACAATATGGACTTATTGACATGGCCACTGTGGATTTATTGACACTACCACCTATAAACTACATACCATGGCGCCTCCTGCTGGGACATGCTACACTATAGATCTAGCCATTACCCATGTTGGCTTGTGGTTAGTACGGTCACAACAGAAGCTCGTGAACCAGTCCTTAAATGTCATGAGCACAACCCACCATTAGTCAAGTTTTAGTTTGAACATTATTAACCAACACGACCAACCGTCATGAGCTATCATCATTAATCATGAGTGAATCATTAGTTATCCCATGTAAAATGATGCTAATGTTTTAAGTATGGCTAAACAATTACACTAAATATCTAACCAAACCAATATATAAGGTCCAAGCTAGTCAAATTATAACCTAGCATAATAAAAAATAGGGTAATCAATGTAAATTGGTCATACAAAGGAATAGGTTCACACCATCCAATGACATTCAAAAATAAATGCACATTTAAAATAAATAGAAAATTTAAATATAGGATCAACATGCTCAAAGCAATTATGTTTGAGATTTGTTTGACATGCCTTGCAATAATTGGTCTTCAATTCGTCTTTTGAAACTCTTCCGACGCACTCGTGATCCTCCGAAATGATGGAAACTATACTACTACATACGCAAAATAAGGAACAAGACTAATAAAAACCAAATAAATAGTACATAAAAAGTAAACAAACATGTAGAGCATGATTTTAGATGAATTATGAGACTTGAATGACCTCATTCCGACTTCGTATAAATTAGGTATAGATTTTACAAGATTTAATCTAATTAAAGCCTATTTAAAAGGATTAAATAGTTTTATTATGTCATTATTAATTATTTGACTGAAGGAAAAGATTGATTATGACATCAACCATGATTAGTCCACCATAGACGGAGTTCACAAAGAAGGTCAACGGGTTCATCGAGATAAATGGCTGGGATTTGTTTGACTCATGTCGAGACTGGATCTGGATGGATTGATGATGCTGGACGCCAAGCGAGCGGTCACTGCGGATAGGGACGACTAGGTAGCGGCTGACTAGGATGCCACTTCGGATCGCCAGCCGGCAAGCACTAGACGGTGACACAACGGTGAACGGCAATGTGATGATGGAAAGCATAGGCTTTGGCATGTAGAGGTGATCAAGGTGATCCTTACCAATATTACGCGACGACGAGTGACGAAGGGAGTGGTCAGCAGCAAGCTTGAAATGACGGCGACCTCGGGTTGACGATGACGACGACGTTCCGACGATCCTAGCCGAAGAAGAGAGGGCAGTCGAGGCTGTCCTTGGAGGTGCGGTGCCGACGGTGGCTTCGGTGGTGATGGAGATGGTGGTGGATGGTGACTGGAGAAGTGGCGACGGCAAACGGCCACGGGTGCATGGTGACAAGGGGTTTTTGGCGATGTCCAGGAAAAAAGGAGGTGCAGTCGGGCTTCGCATGGCTACTGCAGTGCCGATAGATGTGGCAGCGCAAATCGGCGATGACCGAGGCAGTGGTGCAGCACGGTCGGAGGTCGACGGCGGCAACGGAGAGAGAAGGCATGATGCGACTATGGCTACTATTGATACAACCACTGCTCACATGTCAACCGAAAGATGACAAGATCTTGCTGTTCAAGTTCTGGAATTCAATTCGGCCACTTGCTACACTACTGAGTTCAAAAGGCCGTCAAATATGTGTACGAGCTCTATTTTAGGCCTACGAGTACTTGATGGAAAGCTCTTGGAGTCCTCTTTTCAATGGATCCAGTCTCACCTCCAAATTCCATCTCAGTCATCAACAATTGAAGAAACAAGGTGTTGCGTCACCTATAATGGGTCTATGGGCTTGTAACTTTATCTAGGACCCCGGGCCAAGTGGGGCCCTTGTAGGGTGCGCCCCAATCTGATGGAGCATGACTTAGGAACCCCCTTGATCGTCCTCCCACTTCCTTAAATAGCTAGGTACCCCTTTAGGGTTTCTCGGGTTTTGTTTAGATTTGTTTAGCTTCGCTACTTTGCAGTGTAATCCCGTGATCACTTAGATCGCCGGTTTGCTCATTACGAAACCCCAACTTATAATTTATATTTAATTCCTATTTGTAATTCAGATTGCTTTTATCTTGTTCTTGTTTGTTTCTTCGATTTGCTTGCAGGAATAAGGTTGATCTGTACTGGCAAGATCAACAACCCACGGAGAGGTGTATCGATCGCTAAGTTCACAACACAACAACAACTCAGACGATTGTAGTTGGGTCGTCAACGTTTCTCCCAAATCATAGTTATCATTAACTCACTGAAAGATCGGGCTAATCAAAGACGTGAGCTTATCAAGTGGAGCTCAGGGTTTATCAAGTGGTATCAGAGCTTTCGTTGCTCGGCGAGTTTTTATCTACCTATAACCAGAAATTAGCCATACAAAAAAAATTGCATCTATTACTTAGCCATCTTTGTGCCATTGCATTGTTCTTTTCAGTTTTTGCTTTGTTGAGTTTTCTATTGCATCGTCGAGTCATGTTGCTGGTCTTAGTGTCTAGTCCGTTCAGAGTTTTGAGTTCTAGTCACGATTAGTACCACTGTCGTCGCTGCCACTGTGTCTTTGTTGTTGTTGGGACCTTCAAAAATGGAATCGCCTCGCCGCTAGGGTTCGATTTTTGTAATTTTCAGATTTTGTTGGCGGTTGGTTTTGCAGTTGTTGAGTTGCATCTAGAGTTTGCCTAGACTTGCCCATGCTTCCTGTGTTTGTGTCATGAAGAGAGGGGAGAAGAAGAATTACTAGATCTGTTTTTGAAAGTAGTCAAGTTTGTTTTGGAAATAAAAAGTAGATTGAATCGGCTGAAAATAGTTACTTGACCAAGTCCCACCACATTGCATGGGTTCGTGGCCGACTCCCTCCCCTTCACGGCTGAGTATGACTCCCTCCCTCTCACATCCGTTCCGAGTTATGTCAAATACTTTGGTAAAATTTCATTTCAGTGTCGGATTCGAGATCTGTTTGCAAAAATGGAATCTATCGGATGAGAGCATTCCATTTTTGTGCAGATCAATTTTAGGGTATTGACTTTTATATTTGAGTTCTTGTAATTTTTATATTTACATTTCAGTCCTTGTAATCTTGCATTCAGGTCCTTTAGTCATTTTTACTGAAAAATAAAAAAAGAAAAAAGATAGAAGAGTGCTAAAAAAGGAAAACAAAGCCGCACCAAAAATAAGAAAGAAAAAAAGGAAGAAAGAAAGAAGAAAGAAAAGAGAAAATCAACTTTGAGTTTGCTTTTGTGTATTAGAATTGTGCTCGAGTTGTTCCTAGTGCTATCTTGTGGTATCGTTTGTGCCTAGGCTCACGTCTCTAGTACATTCTAGACTAGGACCAGCACGATACTGACTTTGAACAATTATTCAACTTTGCATTATCTGATTTGAGCATTTGCTATTCCTTTGCTACATATTTAATCCTACCCAAAGCTCTATAGATTTTATTGCAGCCGTATAGCAAGTGTTTGCCAAGGCATCGATACATCCAACCTCCATTGGGTCTAGGTTAAGTCGGTGTGGTGACCATTTCGCTTGTTTTGGTAAGATCTTGTAAGAGCTTGGTTAAAAGCTTGAGTGTGTGTGATATTTGAGCCTCCACTACCTAGTATTTGATAGGAGCGTGCATGTTCTTGTGTGTGTTTCTTGTTTGCTACTAACCGTGGAAGGGTTACGCAAGGGGATACAAGATGATCATCCTCAACATTGACTTCTTCACCTTCGACGAGATATGACGTCTTCTCCACATGATGCACATGAGGTACCTAACTATAATTTTGCACGAGTTGAATCTAAGTTACCATTCTACGATGGTAAGTATGATTCTGTTGCTTATATTGATTGGAAGCTTGCAGTAGACAATGAATTTGATAAATATGAATTTTCTGATGCTTAAATGGTTAAGGCTGCTAGTAATAAGTTTACCTCTTCTGCTTTTGTTTGGTGGAGTGATGTTAGTAACAAACCTAAAACTTAGGATGAGTGCAAAACCATGATGAGAAAGCATTTTGTGAGTTCTTATTATAGATGCACTCTTCTTGAGAAATTAGAACATCTGAAACAAGGTGATAGAACTGTTAGCGAGTACATCCACGAATTTAAAGTTGGTGTCATCTATAGTGGTATAAAAGAATGCAATGAGAACACAATGCGTATATTTTTCAATTGGCTCAATTCTGAAATTCAGGTTATACTTGCTAATGTGACATATAATCATATTAGACACCTTTTTCATGCTTGCTCATAGCATTGAAAGTCAAATCATATCAAATGCGAGAAAGCATGAACACTGTGCTTTATTTCTTGTTTCTGAATCTTATATATCGTTGTGTAATGATGATATGCAAACATGAGAGGAGCGATCTTTTGTGTCTCATGCTACTAACGTTTTGCAGAGAGTTCAGAACATTGAACAAAAGAAGGAGAATGATATTCTTGAGAAGATAAAGGAGAAGAATGAAGCAGCTATGATGTCTGAAGAAAGTTTGCAAGGTAAAATAAATGGTGCTGATATAAATGAAGGTGAGTATTCTCAAGCTGCGCTACACATGTTCACTTTTCATGCTATAGTAGAGCAACCATTAGTGCAACCAATTGTTGAGATGCCTTTGTCACAAGTTGATTTGTTTGTTAGAAGAGTTGGGTGAGAATGCTTCACTTATATCCATGCCGCAACTAGTGAATGAACATGCTATTTCTAATATTAATTCCTTTCATGCTGATTTTAAACATGTTGTTCATATTGCTAATGAAGTTGAGGAACGTTAATTGCTATCTTCTTTAAGTACTTTGGGCTATGTTTTGTTTGATGAGTTTGTTAGCTCGATAATTTGAAGGAGAAATTATATACTGCTGATTTGTCATGTCCAACCAATACTATATTTCATATCTTTTTCAAATATGATGTAGAGGAGTATGTTTGGTGCACAGTGTTTACATATGTTAAGTTTTCAAACCTCTTGTAGTCATAGATCAATATTGCATGCTAGAGAGTTATATTATTACTAATCATGCTATTTTGAGTTTCTCTAGTTTTATTTGGAATGAACAAGTTATTTTAAATGGACTACGGAAAGAGCACCTTATGGAAAAAACGAGGACGGTTTTCCGTGAAGAAGGGAAGGATGATGTGACCATGTCTACCATTGATACAACCATTGCTCATATCATAGGACAACTGGAAGACTGGAAGACATCTAGATCAAGCAGTCCAGGTTCTGGAATCCAATTCGCCCACCTGCTACAGTGCTGACTTCAAACGGCCACCAAATAAGCATGCGAGCTCCGTTTTGGGCCCATGAGTACTTGATAAAAAACTCTTGGAGTTCTCTTTCAAATGGATCTAGCCTCATCTTTAGATTTCATCTTAGTCATCTGCAATTGAAGAAACAAGGTATTATGCTACCTATAATGGGCCTATGGGCTTGTAACTTCATCTGAGACCCTGGCCCAAGTGGGGCCCATGTGAGGTGTGCCCCAATCTGGTGGAACACGACCCTAGGGACCCCTTGGTCATCCTCTCACCTCCTTAAATAGCTAGGTACCCCTTCAGGGTTTCTTGGGTTTTGTTTAGATTAAAGTTTAGCTTCGCCACTTTGCCGTGTAATCCTATGATCGGTTAGATCGCCGGTTTGCTCGTTACGAAACTCCAACTTATCATTTTGTGTTGAATTTCTATTTGCAATTTAAATTGCTTTTATGTTGTTCTTGCTTGTTTCTTTGATTTGCTTGCAAGAATAAGGTTGATCTTCACTGGCAAGATCAACAACCCACGGAGATGTGTATCGATCGCTAAGGCGCAACACAACAAAGTCTCATACGGTTGTAGTTGGGTCGTCAATGTTTCTCCCAAATCATAATTATCATCAACTCACCAAAAGATCGGGACAACCAAATCCCTGAGCGTATCGAGTAGAGTTCAGGGTTTATCATGGCTTAATGATGAAATGTGGGTGCATGGTTTTGCTTGTCGCACCAATGCAATTAAGGACTGGTTCGCGAGAAATCCTGGAAGACTTACCATGCTTACCACAAGCAAGTGTGGGCAACTACTGGACTTGCAGTATAGCTCGACCCTGTCCTAGGCACTGAGGCAAGGGTGGGCGTGATGGAGTTGGGTCGACCTGGGTTGACAGGTTGATCGGCTGCAGGATTAACCGCGGCACATGGGGGCTACTCTCCCCGGTTTAGGGGTAGGGGTGAAAGTTATGCGAAGGGTCTTGTCCCAATCACTCGGATGATGAGGTGTCTACGCGAGCACGGTGGCATACGGTGGATTGTGTCTTGTGGGTACAGTTGTACACCTCTAGCCAAAGTAAAACTATTCAAATAGTCGTGCCCGCTGTTATGGGCGATTGACCAGCTTCACTATGATTAGTTCCACCCAATTAATTAACTTGACTTGATAAACTGGTGTAGTTCAGGTGGTATGGTTGGACCTGTTAAACGTGGTTTAGCATTGTTCAGTGAAGATTCAATCT
This sequence comes from Oryza officinalis, assembly GCA_008326285.1. Lineage (NCBI taxonomy): Eukaryota > Viridiplantae > Streptophyta > Magnoliopsida > Poales > Poaceae > Oryza > Oryza officinalis. The sequence goes on from BDMV01000007.1 coordinate 942,085, forward strand.
TGACTTAATTAATCAATTGTTTTACTGTTTCCAACTATAACTGTTTACAACCGCATTTACGCAAATAGCCACATACCTCTCTTTGTCTCTCCTTGCACGTCTGCATCGTTGGTGTGGCTTGCTGAGTATGGTAGTTGTACTCAGCTTTACTATTTATCCCTTTTCAGAAGTGTAGTGCTTCTGAGTTGAAGATGAAGTATATCCCAGTTGGGTTTTTGCCTGGGGAGTGGAGCTAAAGCCTAAGTGCCTCTCCTATAAGTATTTTACACTTTATTTTACGTTTGGATTTGTATATTGATTTGTCGTTTTGTGTAACCTGGCTTGATTCCTGGACTGGGATTTATACACAAAATGGTCTAAAAATTTGGCTAAATTTCTGGGCGTGACACTGATCCACCAACCATAAGCAATAACGGTCTGCCGATTGAGTATGCATCGGCCTTGACACATCAGGGGACGTAGCTCCATCGGTACTTTGCTTTGGTGCACCCCCTCCTTCATCACTACTTCAGGGCCAGATTCGGGAACTGATCCCCAGCACAAGGAGAAAACGAAAGAAGATGGCTTCACGCCAGGCAAGCAGGAAGCAGAAAGTCGATTTCCCACCTCCAGAAGATGAACTCCCCAATGTTGATCCAGAGGTGGCAGCCATCTTGGACGAAGAAGTCACTAATGAAGAGATCGACGCTGCAGCTGAAACAGCCGATGCAAATGACATTGGCGATGCCACTACAATAGCTGCCGAAGACCAACAAAGTGACACCAATGTCCATCAGGAACCATCTCCTCATCAACCAGTATCGGTGAGTTTCTCATTATAATCTTCTGCAAATGTATTCACTCTTTAATACTTGCCTTTTTTCTGCAGCCTGCAATCCCATTGGTTTCTCCTCATCGACAAACCTCCAGCAAACACAGCCCTTCTCAATCCATAGCTAGTAGTCATCACGCCGATGAGGATCAACCCAATACTGCTGCACCGATGGTTCCAGTAAGTTCTGCTCCGTCAACTTTGTTCTTCCAAATCCCTCTGATTTAGTCTTATCAATTATAATATCTTTTATTTGTAGAATTTGGTCGATATGGTTTCATTTGATGTGCACCAATTCCTTGATGATGAAGACGAAGAACTGATCAGCGGGCCAGCTCCCCTCCTCCCGAAGCGCTTAAAGTTACTCTTCCTAGACATCTCTGATCGGCTGAATGCATCACTTGATGCTTTAGTCGAAAACTGCGGGCCGATCAGGAATCACATTGAATAAATTCAGAATCAGCTTCAGAACAAGATTATCAATGATCTGGTCCCAAAAGCTTACCTAGAATCCCATCGGATTCAAATCCACAAGGCTCGCCAACGTATGACCGATCGTATCAATCGTATCAGCTTAAGGACTGAAGCAGCTGCCCTTGAAGTCGATTGTGAACTAGCCAAGACAGAGAAGGCCAAATTCGATGATCTAGTTGACGGCCCGGACAACACCAAGAAGGACATTGAGGAACTAGAGAAGAAAGAAGCTGATCTGCTCGTCGTATTGGAGGAAACACGCAAGGAATTGGAACTGAAAAAGAGGATGCTCACCAATTTATCCCAAACTATGGAAGCACAATGTGGCGAACTGAAAGCTATCATCCGTTGAGCCATTGATCAGTGTAAAGCCATCAAACCAATACCAGGATCTGATGCCGAAGACTTAAACACTATCAATGACATGGATCAAATTTACTTGCGTGCGATATCGGCAATCCAGAAGTTCTTGGGTTGATGTAATAGCTGAAAAATACTTTAAATGCATTTGCTTGATACGCTTGAGGGACTTGTAATATATTTATCGACTTACAAGCCGATTTCTCTTTCTCATCCTTGGCGTAATTTATCTTAAAACTTGTTCTAAGGGCAATATTCCATATCAGCCATCTTATGGTGATGTTATTCATTGGCTGCATCATACATTGGCAACGGAACTGATTATGAGTTAACCCATACGCTAGGATAGTACTTCTTTAGATATTTGCCATTTAACACCTTCCCGAAAACTTCTCTATCAAGGCCTTCAAGCAAATATGCGTTGCATGGCACAACATTTTTGTTATAAGGCCTTGAAACCCTCTCCTTATCTCTTTTAATTTTCTCCAAAGCATGTAATCTATAACCTGAGCCAAATCTTCTAATTTGTCACCCATTAAGTCATGATGATCATCGGCCGATAAATACAACTTGAATGGAACCCCCTTTTGTGGTGACTTCAATACTAGGGGAGAACTCAAATAATCATTGATATTATCTAAAGCCTTCTGTTGCCTTTCTCACAAAAATTCTTGATCGGCTTTCAATCCTTGGTGGCCGTTTGTATTCCCGATACCCTGGTTTAATAGGTAGTCGATGTTCTACTGTTGACCTGGCATTTCAAGATATTCCCAAGCAAAATAATCTCTGTACTCCTTCAATAATTTTATTAATTCCTCGTTAAACTCAATAGGCAACTTAGCACTTACAAATGTCGGCCTAGGTCTATCACCTATTCCAATATCTACTTCTTTTAACTCGTTGGTCGACAAAAAAAACCTTGCCCTAACTTGCCCTCAAAATCATCCACCGTGTCTTCAGAATAAAAGTTGGGGTTCTCCATCATTGATTAGTTGTATATCATGATCGTATACTTTTAAGAAATTGCCTTCCCAGACTTTACCAGATAAACAATATATTCTATCAACTCCATTGGCATCCGATGAATTCCCACCAATATCTTTGAGCACTATGTTAGTCTTGATTAAATCTTCTAGAGTCTTTCCAAGCTTCTGTATGTAGTATAAGGCATCAAATTCACTGCAGCCCCTCCATCGACTAACATCTTGGACATCGGCTTTTCATTGACAATAAAGGCCTAAGATGTCAATGCTCCATTTCCTCTGGTTTCGAAAAAACAGCCTTTTGTGGCGATAAGACCAATTGTGCCATTGATCCCTCGCAAATTTCTTCATCAGATGTAGAAGTTTTGTGTTCTGCAGGCAATATAAATACCATGTTTATAGAAGATGAAGCCCCAGCATTGTCAATCTCGATAGCTTTTCCTTTGGCAGAAGTTGGGATTCTTATTCTATTGGCTTCAGCATCATTGACTTTAACAATTTTGCTCTTTACTCGCTACTTCTTCCTTGTATGCTGTAGACGATAGTTGATTTTCTATTCAACTTCCTGCATCTGCTCTCTATTCCTTAATCTTTGAACCCTTCTTTTCTGTTCTTGGTAAAAATTCCACTAGGGCATCATTGAGGATTTTGTTTCCCTTCCTCCTACAATTCTTCCTCATCATCTTCAAAATAATATTCATGAATCGGCCCTAATCGTTGATGTACTAGAAGCTTCTTTTGCATCGGCCGATGCAAACTTTTTAATTTATATCATACTGGCAAGAAGAACACCCATAATCATAAGTCGATTTAGCAGCATTGCAGCCTGGGCAATCTTCAATTGCATCCCCTTATTCCAACATAAACAAAAAAACTCACAATCCCAATGTGGATCAAAACAAGCTCTATCTTCTTCATAATAACTTTGCACTTCTCTTTCATGCCTTTTCTGATACTTGATGATCAAATTTCTTGAGTTAATTCTAGTCCGATGATCTCTCCTATCAGTCTCATCTTTAGATCTTCTTGGATAAACCATGTTTATTGGAAAAGGATGCCCATCAATCTTCATCGGCTTCCTAACATCATCAAATTTAATTCTCCCCTGTTTAACAACTGATTGTATCTGTTGCCTGAAAACTTTGCACTCATTTGTATGATGTGAACCTGTGTTGTGCCATTTGCAATACTTTCTTTTCTTCAATTCTTCAGCCGATGGAATAACATGATTATGTGGTAATATGATTTGTTTTTCTTGCAACAAGAGACCAAAAATTCTATCGGCTTTGTTGATATCAAAATCATATCTTTCTTTTTTTTCATTATCTTTGACCCATTAGCAAACAACTGTCTTTTTATTTTGTGCCCACTCTGCGAAGCTAATCTCTGGATCTTCTTCTTGATCTGAATCGGAAGCATAATTGTAAACATTATTGACATTATTGGCCTTTTTAGCAAACCTCTCCCTTTTGGACTCCTGGAACCGCTGATGAGCCTGCACCAGTTGAGCCAAACTATTAGAATCTTGTGAAGAAAATATATCCTTTATCGGCCCCAACAATCCTTGGAATGCCAAATTGGCCAATTGTGAATCGGTTAGATTCAGACTATAACATCTACTCCTTATATCTCTGAATCTCTGAACAAAGTCTGGAACCGATTCATCAGATCTTTGCTTGATTCAAGTTAAATCTGACAGCTTCGTCTCTTGGACTCCAACAAAGAAATACTTGTGAAATTATTTTTCTAGATCGGCCCATCCTCTGACATAATTAGGTAGCAAAGAAGAAAACCATGTAAAAACCGATCCAGATAATGATAATGGAAAAAATCTAACCCTCAAAGCTTCTTCAGTCGATGCCTCCCTATATTGTGCTAGAAATCGACTAATATGCTCAACTGTAGAAATATTGCCTTGCCCTGAAAACTTTGAGAAATTTGGGATCCAATATCGGTTAGGTAATGACACTCTATCAAAGTGTTCTGGATATAGATGCCGATACATGATCCCATTGTCTTTAGGTTTAAGACTAAACAGTTCCCCTCATGACATCAGCAATCATATCGGCCCACTCTTGGTTCCTGTTATTTCCAAATTGTTGTGGTGAAGGTTCTTGAACAAACTGATTCATTTGAGGTTGATACCGATTGGCCTCCCCATGCCGATATTGATGAGGTGATAATGGCTATTGTTGTTGAGGATTGCAATATTGATGTAAATACTGTTGATGTGGATTGGGCTGAGGTTGAAAGTTCTGAAGTGCTTCTTGGTGATATTGCTTCCCAATTGGTTGCCCAAACTGGAATTGTTGCCTTCCCACATTTTGGATTGGTAGATTCCCAATCGGCTGCCGATGAATCTGCCCCTGTTGATAAGAAAACACGACGGCCTAGGAGCTCTGCTTATCTTCAGTGCAGATCCAAATCTTGCGTTCAAGTTCAAGATGTGCCAGTTTGTTTGATCCTGCAACCAACAAGATATATAATAAAAACTAGTTAGATTACGATAGCCAATCGGCCAATGAGCCGATGACATATCGTGTGAACCTAGCTGATGCGATCTGATCGAATCGGCTGTGAGGTATAAGGTAGTTGATATTAAACAAGCCTAAATTATGTTTCATCGGCCGTAGACGTAATCAAACATGTAATCTATGGATAAAGAATATATCTAATTAGATCATAGCCAATGAAATCATACTTAGGTTAAGAATAGATATCGTATCGGCTAATACTCCGATACAGCCTTATACAAGAATATTAATCTAAGTAAATATACCAAGAACAAGCTTGATATATTTAAATAGTGTGAAATCTTTGTATAAGGGGCAGATATAACATGAGAAGCATGAATAAAGTAGTTTAAACAAAGCTAAACAGTTATATCAGGTAAGATCGGCTGAAGCTCTGATTCTACCCTATTGGCAATCAAGAAGGAGGTTAGAAATTATAATTCTAAGCATGACTAGGACTGATGCAGCACAAAAGTATGAAAAAAATCATAACCTTTGAACAATCAAGCTTTTGACTAATTTTCAGGGTGGTGGATACCTTAGCTAATCTAAGCCGATTAGCTGATTTAGCCAATACCGACAAAATCTTAGGTAAGACCTGGCCGATACAGGTAAATCGAGCTGATACAGGAACTGCTGGTCACCAAGAGATTGCCGGTGGCCATCGGTAAATTGATTCGGTGACTGTCGCTGATCGTCGAGAGATCCATCGATTGTAGTGAGCCAGTGACACCCCTTTAGTTTCGAGTTAGATTCATGGTATTGTTTCTTTTCAATGCCCCTCCAAGGCACTGTTTACTGTATAACATTGTTTCTTTGTTGTCACAATGATTTTTAAAGACTGCTTAGGTTGAATGGTCACAAGGCATCAGCCAACCAAATTCGATGCCATCTTCATGTAGGCCAAAACAGTTGCCGGTGAGTATTGCGAACAGAAAGCTGCTCTTGAGTGTTGAACATCAGCTGTGCAGGTACCATTATACATTTTTTTGTCTCTGTAGATATATTATAGGCCTGCAACAGTAAGCGGTCGGGCAAGACAATGACATGGATTAGTTGCTAATGCGTGCCTAATTGAACACAAAGTTTCATGTGGAAATTCCACACTTCTTCAGAATGCTCAGTGAGGCACCCATCTTATGATTTCATCAGTCAATATTAAATTTCATATTTTGCTTTTTTTAAGGTGATTGCTATATGTTGCAATACCAGACATGATATTAATAAATAGTTCTCCATATATGATGCGATGTCAATATCCTTCCTTTGTTTAGCATAGAGAGATTTTTGCTGCAAGTAGCATTTGTGCGGTTATACAATTATACAAATATTATTTGGTTTAATACTGTCCAATAGTTCTTTTTTTGCGATTGTCCAATAGTATTTGTTAGCTTTATAATATATAATACTTTATTTACCCATATATGTTGTCCAAAGGTTGCTTCATCATCAAGGAATAACGTATCTGAATATTTCCTCTTCGTTGCTAGATTATTAATCAGTCTTTCCTCTCTACGCATTACAGGTTATTTTAACATGTTTGTGCATACAGCTAAATTATTTCATACCAATAATGGTACCTTGGAAATTTTGATATTTGGAATAAATATATATTATCATTAATTATTTCCTAAGCTTATTATTTTGGTTTTTTTATAGCAGAATTTCTATATAGAGTATTAGATATTTTTTTACGATATCTCCTAGACTTCTTTCTTTGTCTTATGCCAAAAGATTGATGAAGAGGTTTGTATAATATTCTCCTCACAAATAGTAACGATATTTATGTACTAATTAACTTATGTTCGCTGCAGTGCAGGGCACCATAATACATTGTACTATATATATGACTCTATAAGACGATTTGGAGTTAATATATTTTGACCATTAATGACTGAAGAATCAATCTACATGATAACAATTTTCAAGGTTTCATCACAATGTCTGCCCTTGCAGGAAATCAAAGAATTCCAGAAAACACTGAGAAATAGAACAGAGTTTTATATATTTCAAGCACTGAGGTTTCTTCAAAAAGAATAGGCAGCAAAACATACTTATGTAAGTTATTGATTTGCACAAGCATTTCTTGTAGTGACATAGATACTTCATTTTGTTCACATTAACACCGCTTTTTATTTCCTTCTGCAGACGTTACTAGCTTAGCATCTCATGTTAGACAGATCGAAGAAACACGGACAAATTGTTGGTTAGACTGAATAATAATAATTGTTTGAATTAAAATAATAGGCCATGTCAAGTACAACTATTAGAATTATTAAATTAATGAAGAAAAAATAAATGAGACTACCGGACAACTACTTGACTAGGTATATATTTTGAATTTGGTAGTTTTTAAACCATGATATTCGATAAAGTGTGCTCTCCAATAGAAATCAGACATTAATAAGAAAGATCTAAACATAAATTATGGAAAGATTTCATATTAAATCGAGCATACCATGTCCAACAAGAAAAAAAACATACTATTGCATTAGAATAACATGGACTCTTCTTTTCTTTTATTTTTCAAGTTTGGTTTGCCTCCAATCCAAACTAAGGAAAACATGCCATGAAAATGTTATTGGCTAATTTTAGCCCTCCTAAATTTTACTAATTTTAAAATCCAAAATTATTGAGGAACCCAAAGATGTAATATTTTGTTTATTTGATTCAAAATTATTAGTAGGTTGCAATTAGCATGAACTCCTCTTTTAATATAAACCGCTATAATTTAGAAAATAACAAATGTATTCAGCATATCATCAAGATTTTATTATTTCTAACATTAAAAAATAGCACGTGTAACGCACGGGTTGGCGACTAGTACCTCTAATTGGAGATCAAAACCGATGCAGCCCAACTCGAAACAAGAACTCGTCGAGAAGTAAAGTAAAATTGTGACGATACGCCGAGAGTGTATTGAACTGTTGTTAATCTTTTTACAAGACCTCGGGCATATATTTATACTCGAACATACAAACCTTGTCCATACCGGACACTACTCAAAACTTGCCTAAACAAACAAGTCCTAGGTGGACTCTTACCACGAAATTGTAAAAGGAAATAATCAATCCTTATTTCTAATTAACAGATACAATTGCCTCTTCTGGACACAATTCCTGTTTGGCAATATCTTCAAACTCTTCTCCGAACCTCACACAAACTCAGGTTACCTGCATCGGCTGACCAAGCTCGATTTCATATCGGCCGATACAGTTTCTAGCCGACACACTACCCTATTTTTGGAAACAACCTTATCCCTTCAAATCCGCTTCGAATCTTGCTCCATCCCCTTTTCCAATGAATTTTCTGATTTCTTCTATCCTTCTTCGATTGTAGCATTTGAGACACCAAATTGCAATTCCTGTTCTTAAAGAGTCAACCCATTATTTCCTTGGGCCAATGGGAGACGCAGATCCCTGCTGCTTTAACAATGCTGAAACCAATAAGATCCCTTATAGACAAAAAAAATCTCAATTTAGCCGATTGTCAGACGGTTTTCAGATCTTGGCCCTCAAATTTAGATGGATGGACGCATTGGTATAAACGGATATTGCCACCAAGCAAACTATGTGGGAAGAAGCAGGAATAGCCCAATGCCTAGCTTTATTCTTAGCTGATATGAAAAAGGATGAATCCATGCTATCATCGCCTCTTACTTCTGGTCTGATACTATTAACGCCTTTATGTTTAGCCAAGGGTTGATGACATCTACTTTGCTTGACATTATAATGCTTACCGGCTTGGACATCACCTCATCGGCCAACTCCTTCAGCTTGAAAGTCAAATGTGAACATAAGCTGTTAACCAAGAATGTAGGAGGCTGGTTAGGGTACATAGCTAAACACATCAGCACAAGCCCAGCTTCAGACAAGCAACATATAGCTTTTCTGAACTTGTGGCTGGAAAGATTTGTATTTTGTGGATCAACTTGTGGTTCGATGGCTAACTGTTAACGACCAAATTTGGTAAATCAAATATTGGATCTGAAGATAGAATCGAAGCGGATTTGGAGGAAGCTGGCGGTTACCAAAACAGAGCAAGAATCGGTTGGTGACCGAATCGGCTACGGTGTGTATCGGCTGGTGACCGAGTCGGCTATCGTGACCATCGGCTGAGACAGAGTCGGATAAGGATAGCCGATGTAGCCGATTCCGACGAGAGGATAACAGAGTCTTTGTCGGGTTCGGTTGGTGAGCTTCATGAGGATTCCCACATACGGGTTGGGTCCGAAGAAGGGAATTGTATCTATTACTTAGGATATAATGTTAGTTTCTTAATAGATACTGTTGGTTAGAGTTTGTATTAGGGAATTGTCTTTAATATGAGTTGTAATAGAGATAAGAATCGTGTCCGATAAGGACTTATTGTGGAATTCTGGGTATAAATTAAACCCAGGTTCGTGTAAAGAAGACAACAGATCAATACAACAACTTCGGCGCATCGCCACCTTTACTCTTTCATTGTTTTCGACGAGTTCTTGCTTTCGAGTTGGGCTGCATCGGTTTCGATCTTCAGCAAGAGGTAAAACTTGTTATGGCGGCTTGCGCTCTCGGGATTAGTGCTTCCATCTTTATGACACTCTGATCCTGTTTGTGTGAATCGTCGAGTTATCATATATATTATATAATCTGAATTGATATCAATATATAACTTAGATCGGTTGATGTCTGTTTCACAGGAAAGCAACCGATAGGGTTATATATCGCTATTGATCTAGATTATATAATATATCTACCATCTCGAAAGGGTTTTCATCAACTTGATCAACTAGACATCTTGTTTCTTTACATATTTGGTGCTGCATCAGTTAGGTTTGACCTACTAAATCATGTTTAGAACCATAGTTTCTAGCTTGTCTATGATTGCTAATAGAGATAGCGTCGGGGTTTCAGTCGATCTTACCTGGTTTAATTATCTTGTTATCTTGATATTTTAAATCTGCCCTTTATATCGAGATATTAACTTAGTAAAATATATTGAGCTTGTTGTCAAATCTGGTTAGGATCATCTTAACATTAGTTTGACAAGTTGTTTAATATATTTTGTTTATGATAATATCTCTGTATAAAGTAGTATCGGAGTACTAGCCGATACATGTTAGATTTGCCTAATCGGCTATGCTATGAACTGGTATAATCTATGCTTTATAATATATTTAGGCATAAGTGATTTATACTGTCTCGGTGCCCTATCCGATCTATCCCAATCACTTGGTTTAAATATATTTTGAGACTTAGATTATATTTCGTTGATATCTACAGCCGATTGAGTAGATTTAGCTTTATCTTGCTTTGTCTGTCATAGCCGATTTAATGCATCTTGCATCAGCTCAATGCTCAATGATATGTCATCGGCAAACCAGCCGATCGGCTATCATTGGTGGATTTAACTGCGTTTTCTTTGTTTCTTATTGGTTGCAGGATCAAACCAATTGGCACGCCTAGAACCCGAAAGAAATATTTGGACCTGCACTGGAGTTAAGCAGATCTCCCAGGCCAGTGTGTGTTTTTTACATCAACACGCTTTTGGCACGCCCGGTGGGACATGAAGAATTTTCATCATGGTAGACTTCAAGACAACTGACGTTGACCCAGAGAATATTATTCCAATGACGGTGGACAAGTTGACGTCGGAGCAAAAGGCAGAGCTGGAGGATATAATGAACAAGCTTCAAAACCAGTACTTGCACTCTTTTGTTCAGACTAGATCGGGAACGGTGGTTTAGAGATATAAAGTAACTTTGCCCAACAATGAGGAGCCAGAGTCAAGTTCTGGGAAGGAAAAAGGGGTTAAGCAAGAGGAATCTCCTGAAGAACCCAGGAATTTGCAAGATCGGATTGACTATGCTGTGCATCATGCTTTGATCAACCAGTCAGGAGTGCTTGTCAACACTTTAACAAATATGATCAAGTCTGTGGTTGACGGTACTATTGCTGAACATCAAGCCAAAGGGCCAATATTCTTACCAGATGGGGTCTTCCCGCAATACAGGCCGCTTATGACCAGCCAGTCAAAACCTGCCAATATAGCCCCAGGACAGCCGATGGCGTCAACATCGGCTACAGGTCAACAGGAGATACCAACATCGGTACAGAAGCACGTAGAGTTTAATCCTCATGTACTGGTCCGACAACAACCTCAGCATGTGGGGCATAACATACCTCAAATATCAGCTGAGCAAGTTGCAACTATGTTCAATCCCAATCAGTCAGTTGCTCAGCCGATCATGCATACACCAGCAAGACAGCAAGTGCCAACTTTCCAGCAACAGGCTGCCAATACTCAATTTGTCCCTAATCAACAAGATTTTAGTGCTCCACGAATGCCTCAAACCCACACAAGTGGCAATCTTAATTATCAATATCAACCTCATTCACCACAGGTGCAATATCGGCAGAGAACGTCTCCTCAGCCATATCATCAATCGCAGTATTATCAAGATGAGCCGATACAGCCCCAGCATCAAGATGGAGCTCGGCAGAAACCTTGGGCCGATATGATAGCTGATGTGATGAGAGAACAGTTTGGATTAAAACCAAGGGATGGTGACAACCTGTATCGGCATCCCTATCCAGAGTATTTTGAAAGAGTGCCATTACCAAGCCGATACAAGGTCCCAGACTTTTCAAAATTCTCAGGACAAGATAATGTATCAACTTATGAGCATGTTAGCCGATTTTTGGCTCAATGTGGTGAAGCATCGGCTACTGACGCTTTAAGAGTCAGGCTATTCCCTTTGTCTCTGTCTGGATCGGCTTTCACATGGTTTTCATCTTTACCTTATAATTCTATTCACAGTTGGGCCGATCTGGAAAAACAGTTTCACAAATATTTCTACAGTGGAGTTCACGAGATGAAACTATCTGATTTGACAAATATTAGACAAAAACGAGAAGAGTCTGTCCAAGATTATATTTAGAGATTTAGGGAAATCAGAAACAGATGTTACAGCTTGGCGTTGACAGATTCTCAATTAGCCGATTTAGCCTTCCAAGGCTTGTTGACCCCAATCAAAGAGAGGTTTTCGGCTCAAGACTTTGATAGTTTGGCTCATTTGGCCCAAAAGATAATAGCACACGAACAAAGATTTCAAGAGACCAATAGAGCATTCAAAAAGGTGAACTTCATTAATTCTTATATTTCTGATTCTGAAGAAGAATGTGATCCCGAAGTAGCAGCAGCCGAATGGGCAAGGAACAAGAAGGTGATTCCATGTCAATGGGTCAAGAGCTCTGGAAAAGAGGAGAAGTATGATTTTGATGTCAATAAAGCTGACAAAATTTTTGATCTTTTGCTTCGGGAGAAACAAATTCAGCTGCCTGCTGGTCATGTGATTCCATTGGCTGAGGAATTAGGGAGGAGGAAATATTGCAAGTGGCACAATACAGGGTCTCATAGTACTAATGAATGCAAAGTGTTTCGGCAACAGATCCAGGTAGCTATTGAACAAGGCAGGATAAAATTTGATGACTCCAAGAAGCCGATGAAGATTGATGGTAATCCTTTTCCTATCAACATGGTTCATACAAGTGGGAGGACAGCCGACAGAAGGGATAATCGGCTCAATAAGTTTGACTCTACGAGTATGATTAATAAATATCAAAAGAGATATGATCGGCAAGAAAGGCAGTATTATGAGGATGATGATAGCTTTGATCTACATTGGAACTGCGAATTTTTCATATTTTGTTGGAATAAAGGCATGAGGTTACCATCGATAGAAGACTGCCCAGGTTGTACTAATGCCGATGGGGACCATAATGGGAGTTTTAGCCGATTTCATTTTAAAGAGGATCGGCTGATGCAAAGGAAGTTGCCTGTTCATCAGAGGTTGGGCCCAATTCATCAAGATCATTTCCAGGAGGAGGATGCTGAAGATACCTCAAGAGCTCAATGGTGTCCTTCTGGGATTTTTTCTAAGAGTCAGAAGAGAAGGGTTCAGAGGATGAGGAACAGGGAACAATTTCATGAAGTTGAACAAGAAATCGATCATCGGCTGAAGAGAGCAAAAACAAAACAGGAATGGCGTGTTAAGAATAAAATAGTATCAGCCGATGGGAGTGAAACCGATGAAGCGAGAAGGGTAGTTAAAGGAAAAGCCATTGCTTCTTCATCGGTCAACATGGTATTTGTGTTACCTGCAGAATTTGGGGCTAACCAAGATGATGCGGATATCATGGAAGAATCTTGTGCCAGATTGATGTTGTCACCAGAATAGGCTGTGTTTGAGAAACCCGAGGAAACAGAGAATCGGCACCTTAAGCCATTGTATGTCAAAGGATTTGTTAATGGCAAGCCGATATCCAAAATATTAGTTGATGGTGGGGCTGCAGTGAATCTAATGCCATATGCGACATTTAAGAAATTGGGAAGGAATTCAGAGGACCTCATCAAGACTAATATGGTTCTTAAAGATTTTGGTGGCAATCCTTCAGAGGCCAAAGGAGTTCTTAATGTAGAATTGACAATCGGCAGCAAGACGATTCCTACTACATTTTTTGTCATTGATGGGAAAGGTTCATATAGCTTACTGCTTGGAAGGGATTGGATTCATGCTAATTGTTGTATTCCTTCAACCATGCATCAAAGCTTAATCCAATGGCAAGGTGACAAGATAGAGGTTGTTTCAGCCGACAGGTCAGTACACGTTGCTAATGCCGATTTATCTGTTTGGGAGATGGATGGAATTGATTGTTTATCAGGAAAAATCTGGCAAGGAGATTATCTAAAAGTGTCTGATTGTGATATACAGCCAATTGGAGATGGAGAACCCCAGTTGTTACTTTGAGGGTGTTGTGGAGGGTTCCGATTTTTATACTAAAGATGCTGTAGATGATCTTGATGGTAAGCTTGGTCAGGGTTTCATGTCGGCCGATGATTTAGAAGAAGTTGATATTGGGTCAGGAGATAAGCTTAGGCCGACATTCATCAGTAAGAATCTATCATCTCAATTCAAACTTACATTATTAAAGCTTTTGAAAGAATACAACGATTGCTTTGCTTGGGAGTATTCTGAGATGCCAGGACTTAGCCGATCGATTGTTGAACATCGGCTTCCTATCAAGCCGGGATATTGGCCATATAAACAGCCACCTAGACGATGTAAAGCTGATATGTATGATGCGATTAAAGCTGAAATTACTCGTTTATATGATGCTGGTTTTATTCGTCCATGCCGATATGCTGAGTGGGTTTCTAATATAGTTCCGGTAATTAAGAAAAATGGCAAGCTTAGGGTTTGCATCGACTTCAGGGATTTAAATAAGGCTACTCCTAAGGATGAATACCCAATGCCGATTGCCGATCAATTGGTAGATGCTGCTTCAGGACATAAAATTATAAGTTTTATGGATGGCAATGCTGGATATAATCAGATTTTGATGGCAGAAGAAGATATTTACAAGACTGCTTTTAGGTGTCCTGGTGCAATCGGTTTGTATGAGTGGGTTGTCATGACTTTTGGATTGAAAAGTGCCGGAGCTACATATCAAAGAGCCATGAATTATGTCTTTCATGATCTGATCGGTTTATTGGTTGAAATATATATTGATGATGTCGTGGTGAAATCTAAAGAGATTGTTGATCATATAGCCGATTTAAGAAAAGTATTTGAGAGAACAAGGAAATATGGCTTAAAAATGAATCCCACTAAGTGTGCTTTTGGTGTATCGGCTGGACAATTTTTAGGTTTTCTTGTGCATGAGAGGGGTATTGAAGTGCCACGAAGGAGTATTAGTGCAATCCAGAGGATTCAGCCTCCAGAAGACAAAAAACAGTTGCAATCTTTGATCGGCAAGATAAATTTTATCAGAAGATTTATTTCTAATTTGTCTAGGAGATTAGAGCCTTTCACACCTTTACTCAGACTTAAAGCCGATCAGGAGTTTACATGGGGGGCAGAGCAACAGAAGGCTTTGGATAATATTAAGAAATATTTAAGTTCTCCTCCAGTTTTGGTTTCTCCACAGAAAGGGGTGCCTTTCAAATTATACTTGTCAGCCGATGAGAGGTCAATCGGCTCAATCCTGATCCAGGAGTTCGAAGGTAAAGAGATGGTAATCTTTTATTTAAGCAGAAGACTTTTGGATGCAGAGACCAGGTATTCTTCAGTGGAGAAGTTGTGCTTATGCTTGTATTTTTCATGTACAAAGTTTAGGCATTATTTGTTATCCAATGAATGTACTATAATTTGTAAGGCCGATGTGGTTAAATATATGCTATCGGCTCCAGTATTGAAAGGAAGGGTTGGAAAATGGATTTATGCCTTTACAGAATTCGATCTCAAGTATGAGTCACCTAAAGCTATTAAGGGGCAAGCTATAGCCGATTTTATCGTAGAACATCGTGATGATTCGATCGGCTCAGTGGATATTGTACCTTGGACGTTATTTTTTGATGGATCAGTTTGTACTCATGGTTGTGGCATCGGATTGGTTATTATATCACCAAGAGGGGCAAGTTTTGAATTTGCTTTTACCATCAAGCCATATGCTACAAATAATCAAGCTGAGTATGAGGCAGTTCTTAAAGGTTTGCAACTTTTGAAGGAGTTTGAAGCCGATGCTATTGAAGTCATGGGTGATTCATTGCTGATAATTAGTCAACTGGCCGGAGAATATGAATGCAAGAATGATGTATTGATGGCTTATTATGAAAAGTGTCGGGTATTAATAGATGAGTTTCGGCTAGTGACGTTGAGATATGTTCCTCGGGAGCAGAATTTAGAGGCTAATGCCTTGGCTCAGGGGGCATCGGGATACAAGCCAATGATGACAGATGTTGAGATGGGGATTGTTACAATTGCAGCCGATGATTGGAGATATGATGTGTTTCATTACTTGAAGAATCCTTCTCAATCGGTTTCAAGGAAATTGAGGTATAAGGCTTTGAGATACGTCTTGTTAGATGATGAACTGTATTATCGGACGATTGATGGGGTGTTGCTGAAATGTCTAAGTGCTGATCAAGCTAAGGTTGTGATGGGAGAAGTACATGAAGGTATTTGTGGTACTCATCAATCGGCTCATAAAATGAAGTGGTTACTTCGAAGAGTTGGGTATTTTTGGCCGACAATGTTGGAAGATTGCTTCAGATATTACAAGGGATGTCGAGATTGCCAGCAATTTGGATCCATTCAGAGAGCACCAGCATCGGCTATGAATCCAATAATCAAGCCGTGGCCGTTCAGAGGTTGGGGAATTGATATGATCGGCCAGATCAATCCACCATCGAGTAAAGGACATAAGTATATATTGGTGGCAACCGATTATTTTACAAAGTGGGTGGAAGCAGTTCCATTGAAAAAAGTTGATTCTGGGGATGCAATTCAGTTCGTTAAAGAGCATATTATATACCGATTTGGTCTTCCACAAACAATTACGACTGATCAAGGATCTATTTTTGTGTCAGATGAGTTTGTTCAATCTATGGAGAGTATGGGAATCAGATTGTTGAATTCTTCACCATATTATGCGCAAGCTAATGGACAGGCAGAAGCATCTAACAAAAGCTTGATTAAGTTGATTAAGAGGAAGATTGCCGATTTTCCAAAGCAGTGGCATAACCGATTGGCTGAGGCATTATGGTCTTATCGGATGGCTTGTCATGGGTCAATTCAAGTTCCTCCATATAAGTTAGTCTATGGGCATGAAGCAGTTTTGCCATGGGAGCATGTCATCGGCTCAAGGAGGATTGATTTACAAGATGAATTGACAGCCGATGACTATCATAATCTTATGGTCGATGAGTCAGAGGACTTGGTTCAATCCAGAATGTCTGTTTTACAGAAGATAACAAAAGATAAGGAGCGTGTTGCGCGACATTATAATAAGAAGGTGGTACCGAAATCTTTTGAGGAAGGAGAATTGGTTTGGAAATTGATTCTGCCGATTGGAACTCGTGATAATAAGTTCGGCAAGTGGTCACCAAATTGGGAAGGACCTTTTCGGATTTACAAATCTGTTTCTAAAGGAGCCTACATGTTACAAGGACTTGATGGAGAGGTATTTGGAAGAGCTCTTAATGGAAAATATCTGAAAAAGTATTACCCAAGTGTTTGGATTAATTCATGATTCGGCTGTATGTTGCCGATACATGGTAGCCGATGTATTGACATCGCCTTTAGATGGCCGATATAAGTTATATCGCCCTTAGCACAATTCTTTTTAGTATAATCGGTTGTTTCATGGTTATTTGTTCTTAGCCGATTGTAATTTTGTGATGTTTTGTTCTCCATAACAAAATTAGGGGGCATATACATACAAAAAGTTCAAACTTAAGTTCAAAATTTCAAAGCAAAAGTTCAAAATTTCAAAGCAATAAATATACAAGTATGGAGTTTATATTATCATCGGCGGATTCATGTTACAAGTTCTTGGATAGCCGATATGGCCCTTTGCCTAATTTGTTCTATTTCTTCTATGGCTTGGG
This sequence comes from Oryza officinalis, assembly GCA_008326285.1. NCBI lineage: Eukaryota > Viridiplantae > Streptophyta > Magnoliopsida > Poales > Poaceae > Oryza > Oryza officinalis. The sequence continues at coordinate 959,658 of BDMV01000007.1, forward strand.
CATCGGCTGCATCACTTCCTGGGATGACTTTCATGGATTTGTTTAGATCAGCTAAGTGTCTGATTGAGGACTTCAGCTTGGATTTTTGTTCTTCAATGGCTCTTGGTAAATCGGCAAGCTTCTGTTCCTCCAGTGATAACTCAGCATTGCAGGCTTCTAATTCAGCCAGTAGTTCAATCTTCCTATTCTTTAGCCGATCTATATTGCTTTGGATAGAACTTGGCCCAGATATCATCTGATCAAGCTTGGCTTTTTCCTCGTTTATGGATTGCCGATTGGCTTGGATGGTTGTCTCAAGATCTTTTCGCTCTCGCCTGTCGGCTATCCTTTGTCTTGCTCTTTCCAGCTTGTGACGATATTGTTCAAGGAAAACTGTTGGAGAGATGATTTCGGCTGCATCGTCTGGGATCTGATCTTGAATGTCTTCAAATCTTGCTCTAATTGGTCCACAGTTGACAACCAAAGCATCAAGGGAACCTTCAAGCCGATGAGCAATATCCTTGAGGGTAGCCTTTAAGTCATCGGCTATAGGAGCAATAGCTTTGCTAGATGTTTCTTCTTCTTCATCCATGAATTGCCTAATGTCAAAAGAGAACATGTCGGCTAAGGCCTGAAAGAGACAAGATTATTAGTCAATAGAATATTAATGGCCGGTTTATATTATTAATACAAATACTTACAGGAATAGGAGGAATCGGCTGGTCTTCAATATGGTGACTGTCTCTAGCCGATGGAGTATGTTCACTTGAATCATGATGAATAGGAGTTGGAGAGCGGATCGGCTGAAATATAAAACGAGTTAATACGTGATGAAATAAGGTTTAAACAAATTTTGAAAGAAGTGTTACCGATGGAGGCGGTGCAGGTTTCTTTTTGGCAGCCGATTTCTTTTTCTACAAAAGAAGGGTTAACGCTGAGATTGGCAAGGAAAGTTATGAAAGAATTAAGAGTACGAAGTACATACCCGAGGTTGATATGTCTTGTGGATCGGCGTTGGTGGAGTTTGCTGAGGAATAGGGATACTGATTGTTGGAGTTTCTTCTATTGTTTCACTCAGCTCGGCAGCTGCTTCATCGATGGCTTTTTCTATATCTTCTTCATCTGGATCATAGTTTTTCTGCTTTTTGGTGGCTTTCTTCTTTGTAGCCGGTGGAGCAATAGCCGATGACTTGATCCTTTTCCTCTTGCCAGCTTCAGAGGGAATCGGCTCACGTGTTTGCCCTTGGAGTAGGGAAGATGTCTTGGGGGCATTATAGCCGATGGTTGAAGGAGCCAATCCACCACCGTTGGGGAGAGTTCCAGCAGCATAATTGATATTGACTCCGCTTCTGCTGACATGAGGGGGAGAAGACTCTGTGGTCTGCAAACAAAAGAAGAAAAGGGGTTAAGTTATTTTCTAAAGACAATCGGCTATTGATAAGGGTATTGGAAAAGAAGTGTGTTTACCTGTGGAATCATGTCTGGAATGATGTCAGTCAGATACATGGAAGCCGATTGGTGAAAAAGATGTTTTTTCCATTCAACCCACCATTGATCAAAAGTGGAGCTCCTTAGCATAGCCAACTCGATGTTTTCCAAACTTCCAAGGGGAGGTCCTTCTATGCTTAATAATCTGTCCATCATCAGAGCCGATGAGATTTCTCCTCTGGCTTGGATTTTTCCTGAAAAGAACAAGCCGATTGGCATCTGCCCCATTCCCATTTGTCTGGCAGTGCTTATAGGGTGATAAAATTCATAAGATATCTGGATGTTCCTGCCTTGATGGATGCCAACAGGAAGGATACAGGGGGTGATAGCTGTTGTAAAAACTTCTCTGGATTTCTCAAATTTTTCAGAGTTTATTTCATCAAATATGAAATCGGCTGGCAATTCAAAATCTGCAGAGAATTCATATGCAAACCAATTTCTAGAATCTTTCGGAAATCCATCATAGAAGTTGCCGAACCAGTCGGCGAAGAGTTCAGCTGATAATTCTGATCCGGGATATGAAGATGCTGCCTCCCCGAACGACATACATCTTCTGGTTGTGACTTCATCTCCGTCGTCATCTTTGGTCGGCTCAACCAAGGGAAAATCAGCCTCGGGCAAGGCTGGTCTCTTGGCAATTTTGATTGTGTGCAGATTAAGCCATAACTGCAATAGCCAAAAAGGTCCACCTGTGCCGATTACTGAGTTGGTAGCAAGCTTAGCTGATGCATTGCTCAAAGTTTGATATAAATAACCCAGGAGGTATTTGCCTAGTGGGAATTGCTTTTTGTTGACTAGAGCTTCGGCTATATGTTGCCAGTTGGTGGTTGGACCGCAGCTTGAACCACAAAACAAAAACTTTTCCAGCCACATCAAGAGGAAGGCTGCGTGTTCTTTAGGAGTGACAGGGCCAGATCCCATATTCAGAAAGATGAATCCACTCCAACCTCCAATGCTTCTGGTTTTGAAAATATATTGGTTTTTGCTGTTCAAGCTGATAGGATTAGCCGATGAAGTGATGTCTAGCCCAGTTATCATGATGATGTCCAGAAGAGTTGGGCTCATTGGTCCTTGGTTGAAGAGGAAGGCATTCAAGGTGTTGGACCAGAAATAGCTGACAGCCGATAGCATGGGTTCATCTTTGGCTAAATCGGCTATGGTTAGGGCTAAGCACTGAGCGATGCCGATTTCTTCCCAGTGAGTTTGTTTGCTAGCCGACATCCTCTTATACCATTCAGACCAAGTCTTGACAGCCGATGGCCAGGATTTAAAAGTGTTGTTCCAATGGTTCAGACTAGGGTTGGTTAACTTAAAGGGGATCCTGTTTGTCTTGGCATTGATGATTTCTATGGGATCTCTGTTACCGATTGGGCCCAAGAAATACCGATTGGGATGAACCAGGCTTGGGATTGCAAATTGGTGGGAGAGATGCTACAGAAAAGAAAGGGGAGGGGAGATAAATTGCGAAAGAAAACTAATCTATGAGTAGTAATGGGATTCGGCTGATGGGGTTAGCTCAGGGAACTCGATGACCGGAGCGCTTGAAGGAGCTGCGGAAGACGACATCGTCGGAGATGGAGTTGTTGCTGACGAGGGAATCGTCTACGTGGTCGCCGGAGAATCCGATGAAGCTATTGCAAGAGTTGGAGGCGATTACGGTTGAGGCGATGAAAACGGGAGTAACGGCGTGAAAACCTTCAAGTGGTGGTTGCTATTTAAAGGTGTGTGATAACGGTTGAAATAGAAACAGAACCCTAGATCGATTCGGAGAGGATTCAAGCAAATCCGCAACATTCCAAATATCGCGGACTTGGGGGGCATGTGTTAACGACCAAATTTGGTAAATCAAATATTGGATCTGAAGATAGAATCGAAGCGGATTTGGAGGAAGCTGGCGGTTACCAAAACAGAGCAAGAATCGGTTGGTGACCGAATCGGCTACGGTGTGTATCGGCTGGTGACCGAGTCGGCTATCGTGACCATCGGCTGAGACAGAGTCGGATAAGGATAGCCGATGTAGCCGATTCCGACGAGAGGATAACAGAGTCTTTGTCGGGTTCGGTTGGTGAGCTTCATGAGGATTCCCACATACGGGTTGGGTCCGAAGAAGGGAATTGTATCTATTACTTAGGATATAATGTTAGTTTCTTAATAGATACTGTCGGTTAGAGTTTGTATTAGGGAATTGTCTTTAATATGAGTTGTAATAGAGATAAGAATCGTGTCCGATAAGGACTTATTGTGGAATTCTGGGTATAAATTAAACCCAGGTTCGTGTAAAGAAGACAACAGATCAATACAACAACTTCGGCGCATCGCCACCTTTACTCTTTCATTGTTTTCGACGAGTTCTTGCTTTCGAGTTGGGCTGCATCGGTTTCGATCTCCAGCAAGAGGTAAAACATGTTATGGTGGCTTGCGCTCTCGGGATTAGTGCTTCCATCTTTATGACACTCTGATCCTGTTTGTGTGAATCGTCGAGTTATCATATATCTTGTATAATCTGAATTGATATCAATATATAACTTAGATCGGTTGATGTCTGTTTCACAGGAAAGCAACCGATAGGGTTATATATCGCTATTGATCTAGATTATATAATATATCTACCATCTCGAAAGGGTTTTCATCAACTTGATCAACTAGACATCTTGTTTCTTTACATATTTGGTGCTGCATCAGTTAGGTTTGACCTACTAAATCATGTTTAGAACCATAGTTTCTAGCTTGTCTATGATTGCTAATAGAGATAGCGTCGGGGTTTCAGCCGATCTTACCTGGTTTAATTATCTTGTTATCTTGATATTTTAAATCTGCCCTTTATATCGAGATATTAACTTAGTAAAATATATTGAGCTTGTTGTCAAATCTGGTTAGGATCATCTTAACATTAGTTTGACAAGTTGTTTAATATATTTTGTTTATGATAATATCTCTGTATAAAGTAGTATCGGAGTACTAGCCGATACATGTTAGATTTGCCTAATCGGCTATGCTATGAACTGGTATAATCTATGCTTTATAATATATTTAGGCATAAGTGATTTATACTATCTCAGTGCCCTATCCGATCTATCCCAATCACTTGGTTTAAATATATTTTGAGACTTAGATTATATTTCGTTGATATCTACAGCCGATTGAGTAGATTTAGCTTTATCTTGCTTTGTCTGTCATAGCCGATTTAATGCATCTTGCATCAGCTCAATGCTCAATGATATGTCATCGGCAAACCAGCCGATCGGCTATCATTGGTGGATTTAACTGCGTTTTCTTTGTTTCTTATTGGTTGCAGGATCAAACCAATTGGCACGCCTAGAACCCGAAAGAAATATTTGGACCTGCACTGGAGTTAAGCAGATCTCCCAGGCCAGTGTGTGTTTTTTACATCAACACGAACATGCAACACTTGGGCCAAGCCATAGTAGAAAAAAGATCCTTCCCCCTAGGAAAATATCTGCTTGAAGCTACATATCAAATGCTAGGTCAAGCAACGGCCAAGCTTCTGACAAGCAACCCCGTCGGTTATGGAGGTCCTTGGTGGTTTCTGCATCTCTGGCTAAACCTATATATCATCAATGTTGCCGAGAGAACTCTATATTCATCAAACTTTCCCTCAGACCACCCTGACGATGAAGAGGCAAGCACATGCCGATGTATGTCTTTTGGGGAAGCATCATCGGCCTACCCAGGATCAGGGCCATCAGCTGAAATATTCCAAGTTTGGTTTGACCACTTCTAAACGGATTTCCCAAGAACGCAAGAGTTTGGTTCCTCTACAACAGCTTCACTGATTATGAGCTCCCAGCCGATCTAAGGCTAAACGAGCTAAATGATGGAACAGATCCCAGCTCTAGGGACAACTTCGTTTCGGCCATCTCACCATGCATACTTCCAACAAGAATATCCCAAGGCTGAAACGTCCAAGTCTCGTATGAGTTCTATCACCCTATATTGGCTACAAGACAACTGGATTTGGGACAACTCCCTATCGGCCTGTACTTCTCAAGGAAAATCCAAACCAGGGGTATTGTTACATCGGTTCTTTAGATGGATAGGGAATTGAACCTTGAAGGTCATGTGCTAGGCTCTCTGAATCATGTCAACATCCATCTCCTGCATAGTTAGCTGTTTGATTGATGGTGGAGCGAATGGAAAAAGCATCTTTTTAATCTATCAGCCAATTTTTATTTGACCACAGTTGTTCTCTCAATCAGCCCCCAGGTAAATCATCTTCCTCTTTCCCTCAATCAATTCCATATTTTGCTCTTAAAATCATCTAACACACCTCTTCTTGCAGGTTAATAGCACTTCTCCTCCTACCAAAAGTGTAAGCAACCAGCTGATCATGTATGCACCGGCGTTGATGCCGTCCGGAGATCTAGCTCCATCAATCATACTCCTCCTAATACTCCTCCTTGTAAGCGACCAAGAGCGTCAACTCCCAAGAAGTCAGCCGATGATACTCCTCCTGTCGATTCTGACATTGAACAATATTTGAAGGAGGCAGTTATTGATGAGGAAATTAATGAAGTTGCTGCTGAGATGAACGACAGCAAAGATCACAACTCGGCTGATCCAAAGCTAGCCAATACAGCTGCTCCTGAAAAATCACTGTCAAAACCAACGTCCAAGCTTCACCTCAACCGCGCCTAATACTTAAGGTCAAGGTAAGAGATAAATTGTCTCAAACTTGAATTTCTTCAACATGCTACTAATACTTGTTCTTCTGTAGCCCAAGACTGTATTGGCTCTAGCCAAGGACAAACACTTCCCAATGGCCCCATTATCTCCAAGTCCTCAAGCCTCTCCAGCTGTATCGGTAAACTTTTATCTCTTGAATCCTTTTGAAACCAACCGATACAATACAACTTGATGCCTACTTTGTTGTCAGCCAAGAGCTCCATCGGCTTCTCCTCATCGGCCAACTCAAAGTGAACACGCTCCTTCTGCTACCGGTAGCCATCATAGAGAAGAAGAACAAACCACCACTGTTGTGCCGATGGCCTAGGTATGATTATAAACATGTCTCCTCACATCGGCTCAACCCTACTCACTTTTTGATTACCAATTCTACTTTGCAGAATCTAACCAATATGTTCTCATGCGACATCAGGCAATTCTTGGACGAGGATGACGAAGAAACCTCCAGCAAGGTCAAATCCCAGATTTCTAAAAGTTTGAGAGCCCAACTGCTGGACATAGCTGATCGGCTTAATGCCTCCTTGGATGCCTTAGTGGCAAACAGTGGGCCGATCAGAAGTAGGTTTCAGGAGATCCAAGATCATCTGCCTGATAAAGTAATCGATGCCATATCCCCAGCAACTTTTCTTGAGTCCCATCAAATCAAGGTCCAAAGGGCGAAGCAAAGGCTTACAGATCGGCTTGAACTTAAAGCTTTGGAAACAACTCTTCGAAGCAGCCGACATCAGGTCAATGATAACAAGGCTAAACTTGATGAACTGACAACTGGTCCAGAAATAACTCAAAAACACATCGTCGAACTGGAACAACAAGAAGACGATCTCTTGGCCAAGCTAGAACAAACCCGCAAGGATATTTCCCAAGAGAAGCAGAAGCAGGCTGATCTCCCGAAGGCCATTGAAAACCAAAGAGCAAAACTGAAGGCATCGGCAAAACACTTGGCGACTCAAAACAAAGCCTAGAAGTCAATCGCTAGAACAGATGCCGATGACATCAAAATCATTGAAGAAGTTGATCAGATCTTCCTGTGCGCGATATTGGCAATCCAAAGCGTCTTGGATTGATGTAATAGCTTTAGGCCTATAATACATTTGTCGTGAAACACTTGAAACATTTTATGTAATATAACCATCGGCCTCTGAGCCGATTTCATTTGTGCTTCTATACTTGTATACTTTGTGAGTTTTTGTTCTAAGGGGGATAATATATATCGGCCATCTTGAGGCGATGTCATCACACATCGGCTATATCATACATCGGCTAAACAACCGATTATGAGTTGATCCAAACACTTGGGTAATATTTCTTCAAATATTTTCCATTTAATGCCTTCCCAAAAACTTCTCCATCAAGCCCTTCAAGCATATATGCATTTTTAGGTACACAACAATAGGGCCCTTCCCAATCAGGTGACCATTTTCCAAACTTGTTATCTCTTGTGCCTATCGGCAGAATCAACTTCCAAACCAATTCACATTCCTCAAAAGTCTTTGGCACAACCTTTTTATTATAAAGCCTTGAAACACTTTCTTTTATCATCTTTGATCTTTTCCAAAGCATGTAATCGAACATACGCCAAATCTTCTAAGTTATCAATCATCAAGTTATGATAATCATCGGCCGATAACTCAATTTGTAACGCAACCCTTCTTGAGCCAATGTTACTCTCCCAAGGTAAAATAGCTTCATGCCCATATAAAGCTGATAAGGTGGCACTTGTATAGCTCCATGACATGTCATCCGATATGCTCACAGTGAATCGGCCAAAGTAGTATGCCACCTCTTAGGTTGCTCTGCAATGTTCCTCTTAATCAGTTTGATCAAACTCTTGCTAGAAGCTTTAGATTGTCCATTAGCTTGTGCCTAACAAGAAGAGGAATTCAACAATTTGATACCTATACTATTAGCAAACTGGACAAATTTATCGGCTACAAAAATAGATCCGATATGTTGTTATCGTCTGTGGAATCCCAAACCGATAAATTATATGCTCCTTAACAAATTCAATAGCATCCTTGGAATCAACTTTCTTCAAAGCAATTGTTTCAACCCACTTTGTAAAGTAATCTATTGCCACCAAAATATACCTATGTCCTTTACTTGATGGTGGATTAATTTAGCCGATCATATCAATTTCCCAACCTCTGAACGGCCATGGCTTGATATTAGGGTTCATAGTCGATGCTGGTGCTCTTTGAACTGCTTCAAATTTCTGACAATCCTGACATCCCTTATAATATTTAAAGCAATCTTCTAGCATTATTGGCCAAAAATACCCAACTCTTCGAAGTAACCATCTCATCTTATGAGTCGATTGATGTGTACCACAAATCCCTTCATGCACCTCACACATAACAACTTTGGCTTCTTCTAGATTTAAACATTTAAGCAAACCCCCATCAATCGTCCGATAGTACAAATCATCATCAAGCAAAACATATTTCAAAGCTTTATACTTCAACCTCCTTGACGCCATTTGAGAAGGATTCTTCAAATAATTGATAATATCATACTTCCAATCATCGGCATCAACGTCTGCAACCTCAACCTCTATACTCTTCAACATCGGCTTATAACCCGATGCACCTTGAGCTAAATCATTGGCTTCAATATTTTGTTCTCTGAAAATATGCTTCATAGTAATAACCTTGAAATTCTTTATCAACTCTTGACATTGTTCGTTATAAAACCTCAAGATTTCATTCTTACACTCATATTCTCCTAGCAACTGATTAATCACCAACAATGAATCACCAATAATCTCAATTGCATCAGCTTCAACTTCCTTTAAAAGCTGCAAGCCCTTGAGCACTTCTTTCATATTCTGCTTGATTATTTGTATAATAAGGCTTAATTGTAAAAGCAAACTCAAAACTTGCCTCCCAAGACGATGTAACCACTAAGCCGATCCCACAACCATGTGTGTAAACGGATCCATCAAAAAATAATGTCCAAGGCATCATCTCAACATATTCAACTGAATTACCTCGGTGTTGAAAAATAAAATCAGCTACAGCCTGCCCTTTTACTGCCTTAGCCGATTCATATCGAAGATCAAACTTTGTCAAAGCAAAACTCCACTTTCCAATTCTACCTTTCAGAACTGGAGTCGATAGCATATATTTGACTACATCGGCTTTGCAAACTATTATGCACTCATTTGAAAGTAGATAATGCCTCAACTTTGTACGTGAGAAATATAAACATAAGCATAACTTCCCCACAGGGGTGTACCTTGTTTCTGCATCCAAAGGTCTTCTGCTAATATAGGCCGCTAAGATAAAATATTACTCTTTTTTTTCCTTTAATCTCTTGAACCAAAATAGAGCCGATAGACATCTCATCGGCTAATTGATAAAGCTTGAATGGAATCCCCTTTTGAGGTGGCATCAATACTGGAGGTGAACTCAGATATTCCTTGATATTCTCCAATGTTTTTTTGTTGCTCCCCCCCCACACAAACTCTTAATCGGCTTTCAATCTTAACAATGGAGTAAAAGGCTCAATTCTCCCTGACAAGTTATAAATAAATCTCCTTACAAAATTAACCTTGCCAATCAAGGATTGTAATTTGGTTTTATTTTGTGGAGGCTCGATATCTTGAATAGCATTTATATTCCTTTGTGTTATTTCAATCACTCTTTCATGAACTAAAAAACCAAGGAACTGTCCAGCCGATACACCAAAAGCACATTTGTTAGGATTCATCTTCAAACCATACTTCCTCTTCCTTTCCAACACTTCTCGTAAATCGGCTATATGTCCATCAATTTCTTTAGATTTCACAACCACATCATCAATATAGATTTCAACTAACATGCCGATGAGATCATGAAATATATAATTCATTGCCCTTTGATATGTAGCACCAGCACTTTTCAACTCAAAAGTCATAACAATCCACTCATACAAACCAATTGCACCAGGACATCTAAAAGCAGTTTTATGAATGTCTTCCTCGGCCATAAAAATTTGATTATATCCTGCTTTGCCATCCATAAAACTTATAATTTTATGGAATCAACAAATAAATCAGCAATCGGCATTGGGTATTCATCTTTGGGTGTGGCCTTGTTCAAATCCCTGAAGTCGAAACAAACCCTAAGCTTCCCATTTTTCTTGATTACAGGTACTATGTTTGAAACCCATTCAGCATATCGGCAAGGCCTTATAAAATTAGCATCATAAAGTTTTGTAATCTCTGCCTTCATAGCATCATACATCTCTAGCTTGAATCATCTCTGAAGTTATTTATACGACCGATATCCTGGTTTAATAGGGAGTTGCTGTTCTACAATAGATTGGCTAAGTGCTGGCATCTCATGATATCCCCAGGGAGAACAATCTTTATATACTTTTAACAACTCAATTAATTCCTTTCTAAACTCATCGAACAATTTAGCAACACATATGTCGGCCTTGGCCTATCGCCATCTCCAATATCTATTTCTTCTAACTCATCGGTCGACACAAACCCTTGCCCCAATTACCTTCAAAATCATCTATAGTATCTTTTACATAAGTATTGGAGTCATCTTCTATGTCTTCAGAACAAAGTTGGGGTTCTCCATCACCGATTGGCTGTATATTACAATCGGACACTTTTAAGTAATCTCCTTCCCATACTTTTTCTGACAAATAATCAACTCCTTCCACCACCCAAATAGATAAATCGGCAATAGTAACATTTACTAACCTGTCGGCTTGTACGATCTCTACTTGGTCTCCTTACCACTAAATCAAGCTTTGATGCATTGTTGAAAGTATGCAACAATTAGCATGTATCCAATCCCTTCCCAATAGCAAACTATATGATCCTTTTCCATCAATGACAAAAAATGTGGTTGGAATTGTCTTGCTGCTTACTATCAACTCAACATTCAGGACTCCTTTTGTTTCAGATGAATTATCTCCTAAATCTTTTAACACCATGTTGGTCTTGATCAAATCTTCTGGAGTTTTACCAAACTTCATAAACGTGGTATATGGCATTAAATTGACAACAACTTCTCCATCAACTAACATCGGCTTCCCATTGACAAATCCTTTGATGTATAATGGTCTCAGATGCCGATGCTCATTGTCCTCAGGTTTCTCAAAAATAGTTTGTTCTGGTGATAGTGTTAACTTCGTCAATGACTCCTCAATTTTCTCATCGGCTGAATGTATGCCATACTCTACCGGTAACACAAAAACCATATTAATTGAAGATGAAGCTATAGCTATACCTTTGGCAGGTGTTGAATCTTTGTCAGCTTTGACTTCATTGGCTGTGACAAGTTTAGATTTGACACGCCACTCCTTCTTGGTACGTTGTAGCCGATGATCAATTTCTTCCTCAACTTCTTGCATCTGCTCCCTATTTTGTAGCCATTGTACCCTCCTTTTCTGATTCTTTTTAAAATTCCAGTTGGGTACCATTGAGGGTTTTAAACTTGCTTTTCTTGATCTTCATCTTCATCTTTAAAGTAATCTTGCTGAATTGGCCCTAACCGTTGATGCACTTATAACCTTTTCTGTATCGGCCGATTCTCAGACTTTGAACTACTTGGTTGATGAGAACTACCAAGGAAAATTGTATCCTTATCACTGCAACCTGGACATTCTTCAACTGATGGCAATCTCATCCCTTCATTCTAGCAAAATCTAAAAAACTCATATCTCCAATAAGGATCAAAACAAACCCTATCATCTTGAGAATATTTTGAACTTGTTTGTCTTGTCTTTTTTGGTACTTGCTGATCAACTTGATGCAATTGAATCTATTTTGCTGATAAGTCCGATAATCCCTCTTATCGGTTTCATTTGTGTGGACCATGTTGACAGGAAAAGGATGGCCATCAATCTTCATCGGCTTTTTTCCATAATCAAACTTGATTCTGCCTTGTTCTATAGCCGATTGGATTTGCTGCCTAAACACCTTGTACTCATTGGTATGATGAGATCCTGTATTATGCCACTTGCAGTACTTCCTTTTCCTTAACTTTTCAGCCGATAGAATCACATGTCCTACTGGAAGTTGAATTTGTATCTCTTGTAGCAGTAAATCAAATATCCTATCGGCTTTATTGATATCAAAATTATACTTTTCTTGTTTTTCGGTATCTTTAACCCATTGGCAAACAACTGTCTTTTTATTTCTTGACCACTCTGCCAAACCAATCTCTAGGTCTTCATCTTCTGATTCTGAATCATAACTATAAATATTGTTGACATTATTAGCATTCCTGAAAACTTCTTTGTCTCTTGAAATCTTTGTTCATGAGCTGATACCTCTTGAAATCTTTGTTCATGAACCGATACCTTCTAAACCAAATGAGCTAAGCTTTCAAAATCTTGTGTAGAAAATCTGTCCCTTATCGGTACAAGTAATCCCTGAAAAGCCAGATTAAGGCTATAGCATCTGTTCCTCATATCTCTGAATCTCTGGATGTAATCTGGAACCGATTCATCATACTTCTGTCTTATGGATGTCAAGTCCAACAGCTTCATCTCTTGAACTTTATTGAAGAAATATCTATGAAATTACTTTTCTAGATCGGCTCATCCTCTAACAGAATTGTAGGCAAGGAAGAAAACTAGGTAAATGTTGATCCAAACAATGATAATAGGAACAATCTAACTCTCAAAGCTTCCACAGCCGATGCTTCTCTACATTGTGCCAAGAATCGGCTGACATGCTCATATGTTGAAATATTGTCTTGTCCTAAAAACTTTGAGAAATCTGGAATCTTGTATCGGTTTGGTAAAGGAACCTTATCAAAGTACTCTGGATATGGATACCAATACATGATTTCACTATCCTTGGGCTTTAATCCAAATTGTTCTCTCACCACCTCTTGTTGCTTTTGTCCATTATCTCCAAACTGTGGCATTTGCTCATAGCTGTTAAATTGAGGCTGACATTGATATTGTGGAACAGGTTCTAGCCGATACTATTGTGGTGAAATTGGCTGATGTTGAGAACTTGGATCTTGACCCAAGTATTTTTGGTGAGGTTGATATTAGAAATTTTGTGGCACCACATGCACATATTGTGGTCCGATCGATGGCTGTGACAAAATTGGCTACTGAACAGGTAGTTGATTTACTTTTTCCCCCATCGGCTGCAAATATTGAAACATTCTGTACTCCTTGTCATCTGTGAGGCCTGATTTTGTGGTATTTGCTGAGATGTTTGCCCCCCATGTAATGGTTGTTGTTGCTTCTCTGAAGAACCTGGAATTTCAGTCTTAATGGTTCTGTAGGGAGGAAACACATTATTTGGGAGATATATTAGTCCTTTAGCCTTCTTCTCAGCAATAGTCCCATCCATCACCTTTCTGACTACATTTGTCAATGTATTAACTAACACATTTGATTGGTTAATCAAGGCTTGATGCATTGCATAATCAAGTTTGTCTTGTAGTGAAACCTTGTCTTCAACAACTGGTTTCTCTTTTGCCTTGACTTCTTCTTGTGTACTGGTTTCTGCTTCAAGCTTCAGGAAAATTACTTTTCGTTTTTGGATTATCTTTCCTTGTCGAGTAACACTGAAGGACTCCAAGTACATCTTTTGAAAAGCTTGTTTTAGTTGCCCCTTCTCTACCTTTTGTTCTTCAGACAACTGCTCAACAGTAACTAGGATGATGTTGTCTTCTGCGATTTCAGGCATGATGAAGAATCTTGAAACTCGTGTCCCACCAAGTGTGCCAAAAGCGTGTTGATGAGAAAACACGGTGGACTGGGAGCTCTGCTTATCTCAAGTGCAGGTCCAAATCTTGCGCTCGGGTTCAGGGCGTGCCAGTTGGTTTGATCCTGCAACCAACAAGATATATAATAAAAACTAGTTGGATTACGATAACCGATCAGCCAATGAGCCGATGACGTATAATGTAAACCCAGCCGATGTGATCTGATCGAATCAATTGTGAGGTATAAGGTACTTGATATTAAACAAGCCTAAATTATGTTCCATCGGTCGTAGACGTAATCAAACATGTAATCTATGGATAAAGAATATATCTAATTAGATCATAGCCAATGAAATCATACTTAGGTTAAAAATAGATATTGTATCAGCTAATTGATGTGCGCAAGGGTGTCCCGATCTTTCAATAAGAGGATAAGTCGATTAGATGGAGTGACGTTGGCGATCCGACTACCACTGTCCAGGGACGTTGCGCCTTAGCAATCGTTACACCAACTCCAGAGGCAATCGTGAATCTCGACAGATGCACGGTTAGCTCAAACCACAAGGGTATTTGTTGCTGCAAGCAATCGAGAACTAGCAAGAACAAGATAAACAAGCAACTCAATTTGCGGATTAAAGATATAGGATTGAATCAGCAAAAGTATCAAAGGTGGGGTTCCATAACGAGTAAACCGGCGATCTAACCGATCACAGGATTACACGGCAAAGTAGCGAAGCTAAACTTTAATCTAAACAAAACCCCAGAAACTCTAAAGAGGTACCTAGCTATTTAAAGAGGTGTTGGGATCGTCCCCTTACCCTAGGACGCGTCCCTAGTGGACCCAACTTGATACACAACCCATTGGGCTCAAATAAGGAGATGTAGCACCTTTGACAGAAAATAACTCGGTAGTAAAACGAAGATTGCGGCCATTTCAGAACATATATGGACATGAAGCCAGATCCATTTGAAAGTAGACTTGATAATCTTTTCATGAAGTACTTGCACGTCCAAAACGGAGTCCGTATGAAGTCGTGGCGGTTATCACAAGTCGGTGCTGTTCTGAAGTCCGAATCCAGCCAGCGCGAATATGTTTCCTTTTGGATCCTGTCCATCATTTCTAACCAAAACAAGAGTGCAAATGTTTCCATGGTCTAAATAATATGGACAAGAAGATAAGAGCGAACTCACCTGGTAGTTTATTTGGCGTGCACGAGCGCGAGTAATTGGACCGGAAATCTGTTGTCATTGTGTAGACGTGGATGTATCGATCGCGTTGATGTTCTCATCATCCTCCCCTTCTTGCATTTGAGTCGTCCTCGACTCAATCTCATCTTTCTCTCCCAAGTATGGCTTTAAATCTGCAATGTTAAATGTGGGACTAACCCCGAAATCTATAGGAAGATCAAGCTTATATGCATTCTCATTGATTTTCTCTAACACTTTGAAAGGTCTATCAGCTCTAGGCATCAATTTAGACTTTCTCAAATCAGGAAACCTTTTTTCTCGCAAATGCAACCAAATCAAATCACCTGGTTCAAAATTCAATTGCCTTCGACCTTTGTCACCTGCCAGCTTATACTTAGCATTCATGCGTTCTATGTTTTCTTTAGTTGTTTCATGCAGTTTTAGCATCAATTCAGCACGGTGTTTAACATCAAAATTCAGTTTTTCAAAAGATGGCAAAGGCATTAAATCAATAGGAGCACGAGTCAACAAGCCATAAACAATCTCAAAAGGACACATCTTTATAGTAGAATGCAACGAACGATTATAAGTAAATTCAATATGAGGCAAACATTCTGCCCACATCTTTAGATTTTTCTTTAAAACAGCCCTTAACATAATTGATAAAGTTTTATTCACAACTTCAGTTTGACCATCAGTTTGGGGATGACAAGTAGTAGAAAACAAAAGCTTAGTCCCCAATTTAGCCCACAAAGTTCTCCAAAAATGACTAAGAAATTTAGTGTCACGGTCAGAAACAATTGTGTTTGACACACCATGCAAGCGAACAATTTCTCGAAAGAACAAATCAGCAATATGAGTAGCATCATCAGTTTTATGACATGGTATGAAATGTGTCATTTTAGAAAATCTATCCACAACCACAAAAATGCTATCACGCCCCCTCTTAGTCCTAGGCAATCCCAACACAAAATCCATTGAAATATCTTCCCAAGGAACACTAGGAACAGGTAGAGGCATATACAAACCATGTGGATTTAAGCGTGACTTAGCCTTTTGACATGTAATGCAGCGAGCAACAAATCTCTCTACATCTCTTCTCATCTTTGGCCAAAAAAATGACTAACAAGTATCCGTCTTCTTGGCTCCAAAATGCCCCATCAAACTACCTCCATGCGCTTCCTGCAAAAACAATAAGCGAATGGAGCTAGCTGGAATGCATAGCTTGTAGCTCTAAAAACAAACCCATCATTAAAGACGAATTTGTTCCATGTCTTTCCATCCTTACAATGCAACAACACATCTTTGAAGTCATCATCATACACATATTGATTTTTAATTGTTTCTAAACCAAAGATTTTGTAGTCAAGTTGTGTCAACAAAGTATATCTCTGAGATAAAGCGTCAGCAATGATATTCTCCTTCCCTTTCTTGTGTTTGATGACATAAGGAAAAAATTCAATAAATTCGACCCATTTAGCATGTCTACGGTTCAAATTTTCTTGACTACGAATATGCTTCAAAGAATTATGATCAAAATGTATGACAAATTCCTTACGCTAAAAATAATGCTGCCATGTTTCTAAAGTTCTCACAAGAGCATATAATTCTTTATCATAAGTAGAATAGTTCAGAATAGGCCCACTCAATTTTTCACTGGAATATGCAATAGGTTTTCCTTCTTGTAGCAAAACACCACCCAATCCAATCCCACTAGCATCACATTCAAGTTCGAAAGTCTTATTAAAATCTGGAAGTTGGAGGAGAGGTGCATGTGTCAACTTATCTTTCAACATGTTGAACGCGTTCTCTTGTGTTGTGCCCCAAGAAAAAGGCACTCCCTTCTTTGTAAGCTCATTCAATGGTGCTGCAATAGTACTGAAATCTTGCACAAAGCGACGATAAAATCCCGCGAGTCCGAGAAAGCTCCACACCTGTGTGATCGTTTTAGGAGTCGGCCAACTCTGAATTGCCTCAATCTTGGCTTGATCAACCTCAATTCCCTGCAGAGTCACAATATAGCCAAGAAATGAGACTCGATCGGTGCAGAAACTGCACTTCTCAAGGTTACCAAACAAACGTGCATCACACAAAGCATTAAAAACAGCACGTAAATGTTCAAGATGTTCCTCTAAAGATTTGCTATAAATCAGAATATCATCAAAGTATACCACCACAAATTTTCCAATGAAAACACGCAAAACCTCATTCATCAACCACACGAAAGTGCTAGGTGCATTAGTTAAACCAAAAGGCATCACTAACCACTCATATAACCCAAACTTAGTTTTGAAAGCTGTTTTCCATTCATCGCCCAACTTCATAGGAATCTAATGGTAACCACTACGCAAATCAACTTTAGAGAAAACAGTAGAACCACTCAATTCATCAAGTATATCATCTAACCTAGGAATAGGATGATGATATCTAATGGTAATGTTATTAATAGCTCTACAATCAACACACATACGCCACGATCCATCTTTCTTAGGTACCAAAATCACTGGAACAGCATATGGACTAAGAGACTCTCTTACGTACCCTTTATCAAGCAAGTCCTAAACTTGACACTGAATCTCCTTAGTTTCCTCCAGGTTAGTTCTATATGGCACACGGTTGGGTAGTGAAACTCTCGGAATCAAATCGATTTGATGCTCAATTCCACGCACCGGTGGCAGCCCTGGTGGCACTTCATTGGGAAAAACATCTGCATACTCCTACAAAAGGTTAGTGACGGCAGGAGGAAAATAGACAGGTATATTCTCAAAAGGTTAGTGGCCATAGAAGCTTCCAAGGTTGTAAGCTTGGTGTTGGTATCAATTTTGCATACGCTCCACATGACCAAGATGTTCGTTGGTGACACGAACGTCCTCCTCGAGCCCTTGGGTGTGGTCCCTCACTAATCTATCAAAATGTTGAATGATTCCTCTTATTCGTGGTGAGTGGGGAACACCCTGATTGGAATGGTCTTCACCTGACATGGTCAGAAAGAAAAGAAACAGAAAAAAACAAATACTATATGACAGGAAAGAAGGGAAAAAATCTACAAAACTACTTGGATGTGGTCCTATCAAGTCACTCACTCTCAACCTGTGCAACAAGCTCTCACCACGCTAAACAGGAGGTGACGGCAACCGTCGGACTGAACAAACCTCTAGAGAAAGGTGTATCAATGCCTTGGTCGCTTATTCCCTATCAAGTATTAGTCGAACCGGTGGAGCTATGGGTGGGCTAGTAATCAGACAAAGAAAAACTAGAAACCACGTTAGTCAAAAGCAAGCTGAATTATCCTTCAAGGTTGGTACTGTGCTAGTCCTAGGCTAGATGTAGTAGAGACGCGAGCCTAACCACAAAGGATGCCACAGCAAACCAGGAATGATGATAGGAGATGACAAACAAAGAAGGCAGGATATATCAAAAACTCACAAATCAGCCCTTTTTTTTCTTTTTATTGCGCTTTCTTTTTTTTTTCACGCCAAGGAGCACACAGAAACCAACCACAAAAATTTTTAGGTCAAACGTATAAAAAATATGAGTCCCAAAGCTTGTCGCCTCGAAAATAGAATTTTGCAAGCGGAATTGGGCGATTCTAAATTTGGCGAAACTGACAACGTCAATCAGAACTGGATGTAACATTTTCTGTAGATGTACATGGATATAT
This sequence comes from Oryza officinalis, assembly GCA_008326285.1. Classification (NCBI taxonomy): domain Eukaryota; kingdom Viridiplantae; phylum Streptophyta; class Magnoliopsida; order Poales; family Poaceae; genus Oryza; species Oryza officinalis. Next base: position 978,351 of record BDMV01000007.1, read on the forward strand.
TATAAGCCTAATTATGAGTCCATATGTAAAAGATATGGCCATTTTATGGAAGGTCACTCGAAACAGGGTTCTATTTTCTTTTCTGGTAGCGGCAGACTCAAAGGCAATCGGATTCAATGAAAGGAACAAATCTAACACAAACGGAAAGCGATTTGGTAGATGGCAGCGATGGTGGAGATGACAACAAAAGTGGTGATGGCGGCAAAGATGGTGATGGCGATATGGGTGGCAAGAACTCAAAACTCTAAACGACGTAACGCTAAGACCAGCAACTCGACACAACAATGTAACTGAAAACTCAACAAGCCCTAACTAAGCAGTACTAGTAGAAAGGCTCATGGATTTATAGGATTACGGAAAAACTAATCTACTAATATATATATATTTTTTGTTTTTTCTGAACTGTAGGTATAAGAAAATTAGGAAACAATAAATCTCTTACCGAGCAACCTAAAAGCTCTGATACCACCTTATGTGCGCAAGGGTGTCCCGATCTTTCGATGAGAGGATAAGTCGATTGGATGGAGCGACGTTGGCGATCCGACTACAACTATCCAGGGATGTTGTGCCTTAGCAATCGTTACACCAACTCCAGAGGCAGTCATGAATCTCGACGGATGCACGGTCAGCCCAACCACGAGGGTATTTGTTCCTGCAAGCAATCGAGAACTAGCAAGAATAAGATAAACAAGCAACTCAATTTGCGGATTAAAGATGTAGGATTGAATCAGCAAAAGTATCAAAGGTGGGGTTCCGTAACGAGCAAACCGGCGATCTAACCGATCACGGGATTACACGGCAAAGTAGCGAATCTAAACTCTAATCTAAACAAAACCCCAGAAACCCTAGAGGGGTACACCTAGCTATTTAAAGGGGTGTTTGGGTCGTCCTCTTACCCTAGGACACGTCCTTAGTGGACCCAACTTGATAAACAGCCCATTGGGCCCAAATAAGGTGACGCAGCACCTTTGACAGAAAAGGACTCGGTAGTCAAATGAAGATTGCAGCCATTTCAGAACAGATATGGACATGAGACCGGATCCATTTGAAAGTAGACTTGACAATATTTCCATAAAGTACTTGCACGCCCAAAACGGAGTCCGTATGACGTCGTGGCGGTTGTCACAAGTCGGTGATGTTCTGCAGTCCGAATCCAGCCCGCGCGAATATGTTTCCTTTTGGGTCATGTCCATCATTCCTAACCAAAACAAGAGTGCAAACGTTTCCATGGTCTAAATAAGATGGACAAGAAGATAAGAACGAACTCACCTGGTAGTTTATTTGGCGTGCACGAGCGCGAGTAATTGGACCGGAAATCTGTTGTCGTTGTGTAGGCGTGGATGTATCGATCGCGTTGATGTCCTCATCACTAATACTCCGTATAGCCTTATATAAGAATATCAATCTAAGTAAATATACCAAGAGCAAGCTTGATATATTTAAATAACGTGATATCCTTGTATAAGAAGTAGATATAACATGAGAAGCATGAATAAAGTAATTTAAACAAAGCTAAACAGTTATATCAGGTAAGATCGACTGAAACCCCGCTTCTACCCCTATTGGCAAACAAGAAGCATGTTAGAAATTATAATTCTAAGCATGACTAGGGTTGATGTAGTACAAAGTATGAAAAGAAGCATAACATCTAAACAATCAAGCTTTTGACTGATTTTCAGGATGGTGGATACCTTAGCTAATCTAAGCCGATTGGCTGATTTAGCCGATACCGACAAAACCTTGGGTAAGGCCTGGCTGATACAGGTAAATCGAGCCATAGATTTAGATTAGCTAAGATATATGATAACTAGCACTTGTACAAGATAGATTACAACATCTAAAACGATGCGTTAATCCACCGATACAAGCTACTGTGACAAGCCATACCTCTAATTGGAGACCAAAACCGATGCAGTCCAACTTGAAACTAGAATTCGTCGAGAATTAAAGTAAAATTATGGCGATGCGCCGAGAGTATATTAAACTGTTGTTAATTTTTTACAAGACCTCGAGCATATATTTGTACCCGAACATACAAACCTTATCCATACCAGACACTACTCAAAACTTGCCTGAATAAACAAGTCCTAGGTGGACTTTTACCACAAAATTGTAAAAGGAAATACCAATCCTTATTTCTAATTAGTAGATACAATTGCCTCTTCTGGACTCAATTCCTGTTTGGCAATATCTTCAAGCTCTTTTCTGAACTTGACACAAAGTCAGGTTACCCGCATCGGCTAACCAAGTCCGATTCCATATCAGCCGATACGGCTTCCAGTCGACGCGCTGCCCTGTTTTTGGAAACAACCTTATCCCTTCAAATTCACTTCAAATCTTGCTCCATCTTTGCCATATTTTTTCCAAATTTTGCTGTTAACAGCCCCCCAGCCGATTGTTGATTTGCTAAGTTTGCAATTGGTTGCTCATCGGCTGATTATGGAATTTGCTGCCCCCCAGCCGATGGCTGAAGCGGTTTATCAGAGCATGATGAACTACAACATCGATCCTATCTTGCAAAGTCATAAAAGGAGATTATCCTTTAGTTTCTTGATTGGTTGTCGTCTTTTGCTTTGTCCTTCTTCTTCAAGCTTCGGCATGTTGATTTTAGATTTCTGTATTATTTCTTGAGTAAGTTGCTCTATCTGTGCTTTCTGCTCATGGTGAAAGTCTTGATTATCCCACTAGGCATGCCAAAAGCGTGTTGATGCAAAACACGGCGGCCTGAAAGATTTGCTTAACTTCAGCGTAGGTCCAAAGCTTTGGGTTCAAGGCATACTAGTTGGTTTGATCCTGCAACCAGCAAGATAGACAATAGCAAAAGTCAGAAGACGATAGCCGATCGGTCGATAGGCCGATGTTATATCATATTAGCCGATGCATGAATGAATTGGCTATAATTATGAATGATACTACTCATAAACTAGATTTAGATTGAACATAATCATAAACAACTTTTTCTTGAAAAAATCAATCCTATAGGTCAAACCCAACCGATATAGCATAAGACTTAACAATGACAAAGTCAACTGTTATACATTTATATGATCTAAATAACTACTTGATGAATAGAACTTTGTAGATTAAACCTGAGATAACTACCATCGGCTACAGAATAGAATAACATGAAATTACTAATTTAATCTTTCTCTTTAAAACAAGCAACTAAGTTAGATCGGACCCAACCAAGACAGTATTAATTACTGATAACAAAGATCAGATAAATTAGTAATTATATTGATTCAATATCATAGCTGATGAAGTAACTAGGGTGATTATTGCTAACGTACAAGCTATAGCTCCGACACAGCCTTATACAAGAATATCAATCTTAATTAAGTATACTAAACAAGCTGCAATCCCAGCAGATCGAACCCAACAGAGACAGTGCAAGATTGAAGGTAAGCTTAATAGATTTAAAGGACTCATAAACCGATATAAGATGAAAGATATTACAAATTAGGTTAAAGACAACATGCAATCTTAAAATGAAACAGTTATACCAGGTAAGATCGGCTAAAACCCCGATACTACCCCTATCGGCAATCTAAGAGCAAATTAGTTCTTACAAGATTAGATGCACCGAAGGTGTATATTGAACTGTTATTATCTTTACAAGATTCTGGACGTACATATTTATACCCCCTAAGCATAAACTGGTCCATATTGGACACAATACAAACTTTTCTAAAGATAAATAAAAATTACAAGCCCAAACCGAACTCTAATCAATATTTCCTAAAATTACAAAAAAAAATAAATAACCCAACCTAATTAATAGATAATTCTCCACGTCACTTTCTTCTCGAATCCGAACTCCTTCTAGCTTCAAACCCTTCAACCGAATCCGACAAGAACTTGACCTCCTGCCACTTATCGGCAATTTCTATATTCTTTCCAACCGCTTGCCGATACATTTCCACCCGATGTAACTTTCTGTTTCTGGCTACTAAAATCACGCCGCCAATCTCGCTCCATATTTAACGGAATATGTCAAATTTTGCCGTTAACAGGAGGTTAGCAAAAACATGTCATACACATACCATAGTTATTTAACCTCTACAATAGGGTTAGCAATGTTTCCATCCACCAAATAAATACTCCATTATATTAGTCAAAATGTCTCTCCTACTAGTTTGCAATAAGAGATGGCTGTAGAAAGAAAAAGAAGGAGATAGAAAATAGAAAATATTCTTAATCATCATGAGAAGAAAAAAATGATGAGAAAAAGGAGGAAAGAAGTGCTCATAACTGTTTTTGAGCAATCATGAAAAAAATAGCTAGAAGAAAAAGAGTCATATCTCAAGTTAGGAATAAAAGAGAATCAATCACAAAGGAGTACCATATACACCTTCCACCGTATATATGTCACACCCTGATTTTCGTTTCAGGGATTTATAAATTATTTAATTATTTTTAGAATTTATATTAAATGTTCATTAATTTACAAGTGAATTTGACATGGGAAATAAAATTTCCTAAATAAAACATGGTTGGATTTAATTTTTATTAGATTCTCCATGATTAATTACACTCTCTGGAATTTTCTCGGATTTTTCAGAACTCAAATAATTTTGATAATACAAGAACAATTCAGTAATTATTTAAATAATAAATTAATCATTAAATGATCTGGTTATAATTTTTTTAAATACTTTTGTGTGTCTAAGTATTTTCAGGATGTTTCTTGAAATTATTTGAGCATAAGAAGTATTTTTGTAAATTCAAAGATCATTTTTCTGATTAATTTAATTGAAAAGTAATTAAAATTCCCCTTTTTGTTTTTGGGCCGAAACAGGAAAAGTCTACTTTCCTTCCTCGGCGAATCCTTCCTTTTCCTCTCGGGCCGATCCTTTTCCTCCCCAAGTCTGCTTTGCCTTCCCCCTCCAATCGGCCCAAGAAAAGAGCCAAGTCTAGTGAACCTCTCCGCACCAATAGTGTCTTCTTCAACCTCTAGACAGAGCCCGGCCGAATCAGACACCACCTAATGCTGCCGCTTCCTCTTCCCAAATCTAGCCTCCCCGTAGTCCCCTTCCAAAATTGATAGTGGAAATGGATTCCCCTCGATCTCCTCTATGTTTCCCCCAAGAAACCCCTTGAATGTCTGTCAAGCACGCCGAATTTATACTGTCCAGTGTTATTTGTGATCACCACATAATTTTGGATGAGTGGGATCCATACACGCATAAATAGCCACTCAAACCTCAATGTGTCCATGACCACAACATAACACCATTCGATATGAACTCTGCGATGCCGAATAATAAGCAAAGGAGATATTGCTGGGACTCAGCGTGCCAGTCAACTTCAGCCTGAGACATGCCTGTCAAACCACTCGAAGGTGGTGACCAAATGTGTTACACATCCTAGGAGACTTGACTCAAATTGCTGAGCTCTACAACATCTCAATTGCTCAAAATCCTTACTCATGCTTAGCTAGCCCCAGGAAGATGCTAGCTTTGCACTTTCATCTAAGCCATGATATTAACTCAAATACATGAAGGATGACTTAGATATAAGTAGATACAAATAACAAAGTTACTTACTTATAACCATCCGACTAATTAATTAATGTCCTTCGGAAGCATGTCTGCCTAAAATCCCCACAAGCAACCGACTAGAGGTAAACCCCTAGATAGGACCCGTCCTAAGAAAACAATGATTCCCGTAACACTCAACTACCTGCAACGAACTCTAAACAAACAACATATACACAAGGCAAGAGTCAGTACATTAATCAAGTTAATGTACTGGCAAAACCCTCAATCAAACCTACATACATAAAGGCTATATTCAAAGAAACGCTTATATATATAGTCGAGGTTTTCAGCATAAAGCTAATTTTAGTTCACAGATATTTGCAACGTAGTTAGATAAACTTTGTGATTGTATAGAATAAATAGCATGGCATAATATCATAATAGCAACTTAATAACGTTATAACCATCATCATAATATCATTCTTGTGCCATCCATGGCAGCGAGCAATACATCACATTATCAGCCCACGCCGGGCAAACTCATCGTCATAATAATCAAAACTCAACACATTTCACCATTCCCATAGCCCATTTTCATAAACACATTTATAAATCACAAGTCTATACCCATGACAATTCACTATGTCACTCATGACCGTGAACATGGCTAATCGATTAGTTTTAGACTCTGCAGAGTTTGTACAACTTTGCCCACATGATGTGAATTGCTCTAGTTTGTCCGGTACCCGTCGGTACCACCACACTCTACACATTTAATGCGGTCTAGAGGTCACAACATAGTCTTTACCTTACTTAACGCCTAGCCTTGCATTAGCGACGGCAAGTGTGAACCTGTCCTGGGAATGACCCAGAACCGTTAGGTGGCGGGCCCACGCCTTAAACCTAACGCCGTGGCAGCGAACACATCTGTTCCCACACGAGGCACTTAACCATTGAATTGGACAGACTTAGACGCCCATGCTGTGAGGCGGACCATCCGTCCCCTCACAGAAACACACAGCTAGTAATATTCGCTAGCATTATAATCAACACACATTCATGGGTAGTTCCTATGAATCATCGCTCAGACTAATTCATTCTACTCCGGTCTACCAATATGCAAGGCTAGACTTTAAGTAACTTAATTAGCTAAGGCCACCTCATAAATAGCACATGTGGATGTACGGTAAACAATAGTGAATGACACAAAGTTCGGTCCTTAATCGACCCAGGCGAACACTCCCCCTATCGGTGCACAACTAACACCATATGTGCACCACTTGTCGCCCAAGTCTAACAACATGTTTAACTCCATTTTAGTTCTCCAATAATCATAGTTTTCATATCTGTCCAGAAGTAAAATAATACCCAAAATCTCATTTATAAAGTGATCACAATATTATTTATCGAATTGCTAAGCATGGCTAAGCATATGGCACATATAAAGCATAATTAGACCCGTTAGAGTACAACCAATGTACTCCAATTATTCCTATGGTTACAATCAGCAATGAGTGAAATTTATCGATGTGGTTTATGCAACAAGTGGGTTATAACTACCATCTTCTCAACAAAATACAATTTTTTACCAAATAACGCATGCAAAGTTATAAACAAAACATTTGCCCATAAAACATTTGTTCAAAGGAAAAGGGGCACTTGCCTCACTTGTAGAAGTTCCTAATATGAATACGACAACCAATTCCACTCCTTCACCGTCAACGAATTCGCAATCTATATAATCATAACGTACAAATCGAATAAACATTCGAATAATGCGAAAAATCCAAAATGCTCTAAAATACATGAATTCTTCACAGTGGGTTGGTAATGTCTTAAAATGAATTTATGTGAAGAAAATTTTATTTTATCACTTCTATTTTGAGAGTTATGAATTTTGTAAGTTCTATTCTAGACATAGGCTAATTAAGCTCTATTTATACTCAAGTGCATCTTAGGTACAAGATTTCTGAAGTGTTGGGCTGCTGCAGTGAGGGCTTGGTCCCTAGGAGTTTAACAAAATTTGTTTCACAATTTTTAGAGTTAGCATGATTTTATTATGAAGTTTACAAGCTAGGTGATATACTATAGTCTTTATTAATTATACCGAATTTTAAAGATGATTCTAGTACTGCATATGCTACAGAAACTAAGTCCATGAGATTATCAACCAACTCATCTGAAATTACATCATTTGGAGTTAGAATGAATTTTGTATGGATTTTATAGTTTGTAATTTGCATTATAGTAATTATTTTACTACACAATTGTTTAGTGATGATTTGTTACTTAAATTGTCAAATTTTAGTTCATGACATTTGAGAACATGATTCTATGAGTATTCTAGAACTTAGTTCACCACTAAATGAGTTAATGTGAATTTTATATGGTTTTTATAAATTGGTGTATGCTATATGTCAATTATTCCATATACTAATTTTTAGAGCCATTTCTTGTACTGTAAGCAGCATGTTTTATGTTATCATATTAAAGTTTATAATTTTGTGAGTCCATAGAAATTTGATTCATCTAAATTGGAGTTAAAATGGATTTTATATGCATTTTACAAATTCACTCATTTTTCTATTGTATAATTATTGGTTTGAGTATTTCCTTTAATATTTTCCAGATTAAAGGATGGGGTCCACTGGCAGTGACTTGCAAATTAAGCATAAAGGTCGCTGAATTTTCTAGTAATAGGTCCCGAGGTCCCTAGCAAGTGCTGCAGGTCAATACCATTAAGAGTCCTTAGGTTTTCAAGTTATCACATCTAGGTCCGACCCCACATGTAAGTGATAAATAAATTTCTAACTAAATCCCTGGAGTTGATCAAATTTACAAATGGAGTCCTTGGCCTAACCGTGGAGGCAGTGAAGCATGGCTGCAGCTCTGATGAGCTCGCCGGCGGCGAACGGCAGCGTTTCAGGCATTGCAGCCAAAAGAGAAAAGATGCTCCTGTTCTTGCGCACCAAACGGTGGTTGTCTTGTCGCCAGTGACGGTCGGAATCAATGGTAGCCACGGCGCGAGCGGCAGCAGCTTCAAGGCTGCAGGTGCATGGAGTGTCCCGGCTAGATTCAGTGCAATAGATGCATGTATGCGTTCTTACAGGAGTCCTAGATACTCACCAAAGCTTGGCCGCGGCTTGGAGAGACCTAGACAGCGGTGACAGTGGAGAAGATGGCCCGGCGGTGGTGGAATGCTTTGGCTCCACGGCGACGGCTCGCTCCGGTCAGTGGGCTGTTAAGAGAAGGTGCCTAAGAGCTTAGTGAGGTCCCTAGAAAGCTACTCATGCGAGGAATTGAATCGTGGCTCACCGGAGAGAAAGAAATCAGCGACGGCGTCGGTTGGCCGGAGTTGGGGAAAACGACGGCGATCTCCCTCGTCGGTGCACGATTTTTGAAGTTTATTGAGGGCTTTTGATCACCATGATGAGGAGGTACTGGTGGCGCGAGGAATTGGCTCGGGGTGGTCTCCTTCGTGCTGTGCGACCACGATGCCAGCGGCGGCGGCCTTTGGTGTATGCTCCCGAGCGTCGTCGGCACGGCGGCGTTCCCGTTGCTACAGTAGACAAGACGAGACCAAATCAAAAGGGAAAAGTTTCGGCATGGTGAGAAGAATAGGGAACGCGGAAGAGATGTAGATGGCGGCAGACTGACAGCGACGGCGAGCGTTGTCTTCCTCGCGGCCGGTGGCAAATTTCAGGGCCACGGAGAGGCTAGGGCTCCTCCTCCTCGTTTTGGTTGGTACTGGGGAGGAGAGGAGAGATGTGCGACGCTATATAGGTGGTCTCAACATCGGACACGAATGCAAACACGCGTCGATCTTTTCTCACCGCTTTCGGTTTCTCTCTGTGCCTGTTCTCTAGATAGAAAAGAGAGAAAAGAAGAGGAACAGAGGTGTAGCTAGATAAGTTGTCTGCCATGTGGGTCCACTTCATTGTGCACTAGACTGGGGTTAGAAGGTTGGATAGAATCTTTGGTGAAAAGGAACTGTGGCTACATTTCAGGATTTTTCTCTCATTACTTCTTTCTCCCATTTTTATAATCCTATAGTTTATTTTGTAGACCAAATAAATTAAAGTGTATTTTTGTGGAGATAGATAAAATGATATAGTTTCCATTTTCCTTGCTTTCACTCAAAAATTCCTTATAGTTTATTCTCAGCAAAATAAAGAAAATGGGCCTGGCTGAAATTAACCTGAATTTTTAGGGGGGGTCAGAACTAATAAAATAAATTATGGAAAATTATATTAATTCATGATAAATCAGCTGGCATTTTAATAAATTATTTTCCATATACACTTTCATATAATTTTAATGCATGTTTAGATGAGGCATGAATTTTGCCGATTAGGGTTTAGGATTAAACCGGATTTTGACTTCTTTGACCAATTTAATTGAGGGTCTAGATGTAAAGATAAAATCATGCCAAAATTTCAGTGATTCTAACATATTGAGTAGCATCCACATGAATTTTTCCATAATTTAATCTTACACCAATTATTTTTAAAAATTCACTAAGCTTAAAAATATACATAGATTGCTACTATGAAAATGCATTTAATTGTTTATAAAATTATATTTAGATGATTCTTGACCTGACATGATGTTGTTGAGCATGATTTATACTTTAGTTACTCAACTTCATATATTACATGTATATACATTCTTGCAATCTATATATTAAGTACTTTCTTCAAATTTTTAAATTAATGCTCATGAGTCCTATTATGAAGTGCCAGTAAAATCCAAAAACAAGCAAAAGGACTCAAGTCACAACAATACATTATGCAAATACATGCACACACTATATTTTATTTTTCTTTCTTTGAGCTATCAAGAAAAAGGTTTTTAAATTATTCACAAATTTGTATATTAAAACTAGTCATATTAGACTCACCTAGGTTTTTAGTTGAAAAAATATTAGTATTCCTGTTTAGGAAAAAATATTCTTGACATTTTTAGATGCAAAATTTGAAAGTCAAATTTTGGGTATGTTACAATGTCGAAGTAAATCCCACGGATTTTTGGGTTGTTTCCACTACGGTGAATTCGGGATAAACCCTAATTTTTCCTTCACCGAATCCCCTCAAATTCGATCCGATCTCCTTCTCCCCAGCCTATATAAACGATGCTCGTGGTCTCGTCTCTCATTAGCTCGAACTCCCTGTGCCCTAGCCATCTTCCCCATGTGCTTATTCTCTCTCCGTCGCCGGCCGTCACTCCAACCATGCCGTGTCGCCGCCTCGATCGTGGCTGAGCTGTGCCGCCTCCTCCCTCTGCACCGCACCGATTGTGCGAAGCTCGGCAGCCGGTTCCCATGTGTCGAAACCCACCCGAAGTACCTCATCACCGCGAACCCGAGGTTGTCCACTGTCACCGTGCCTCCAGCCACACCTCGTCGCCATTCCAGTTGTTGCTGGAGGTCGCCCTCGCTACTGTTGGGTTCGCAAGAAGGAGAGGAAGGCCGGCCAGCACTTCGTCGCCATCGAAAGTCACTCGAACGCCTTCGTTGTCGTCGTTGTCCCGAGGACCTCCGCCGCCAAAAGTTCGCCGCCGTCCGTCGTCGTGTAAGTGTGTGTAAGGACCGCCGTCTCGTGCTCTTCTTTCCGGTGCCCTCCGTTTTCGCCGTTGCACCGAAGTTCGCCATCGCCATCGCCGTTCCTGTGTCAACTAGCCGTCGGTCCTGTGTGGCTATCTGCGTGTCGCCACATCGTCGCCGTGTCAACATTCCCGTCCCTCGTGGTAGCCCTCCTCTCTATGACATGTGGGTCCCATCTGTCAATGCCTCAGCCTTCTCTCTTCTAGGACTAACATCATAATCTTTCTTTTTCTTCAGTAAAATAATTCAATATGAAGCAATAAATCAGTTTAATCCTTTTTAATAGGCTTTAATTGGATTAAATCTCGTAAAAATCATAACTTATTCATACGAAGTCGGAATGAGGCTGTTCAAGTCTCATAATTCATCTAAAATCATGCTCTACCTGTTTGTTTACTTTTTATGTATTATTTATTTGGAGTTTCTTAGTATTTTTCCTTGTTTTGCGTGTTAGCCTGTCGTTTCCATCATTTCGAAAGTTCACGAGTGGCGTTGGAAGAGTTTCAGAAGACGAAGTGAAGACCGATTATTTCAAGGCAAGTCACACTGATCCTACATTTAAATTATCTTTTTATTTCAAAACTGCATTTATTTTCGAATGACATTGGGTGATGTGAACCTATTCCTTTGTTATGGCCAATTCGCATTGATTACCTTATTCCTTGATACCATGGGTTATAATTTGACTAGCTTGAGCCGCATATATTGGTTCGGCTAGATATAAGATATAATTGCTTAGCCACGCTTTGAAACATTAGTATCATTTTATTTGGGAATAACTAATGATTCACACATGATTATGATGGATATTCAATGGTAGCTCACAATAGTCAATCGTGATCGGTTAATTAATTAATTTGCCAACTAAAATTTGACTAATGGTGGGTTGTGAGCACATGGTTGTGTTTGTCGTGCTCATGACAATTAAGGACCGGTTCGCGAGATACTGTTACAAAGCATTAACGTGGGTAATAGTTGGATCTGGAGTATAACACGTTTGACAGGAGACACCACGGTATGTCGTTGTTGTTTTATAGTAGCAGACAAGTAAGTCCACAAATGGCAGGCAATTAAATCCACAGTTGTTTGGTCACTAAGTAGTCTCCCTGTCTAGGTAATTGGCCATCCCTACCGAAGACATAATGTTTAGTGGGTGTCATTCCGATGGGCGTATTATGCGAAGGGTCTTATCACAGCTCCTTTCCGAGGTGCCGTGGCGTTATTGAGGTGCATTGCGACATGTTGTAGGGTTGTCTTGTGGGTAAATTTGTACACCTCTGGACAGAGTAAAATTATTTAAATAGCCGTGCTCGCGGTCTACCAATGTTTTTCATGATTTGTCTCACACTACTCATTAATGATAATAATTTGGTGATGATAACTTGTTAGCTCATGTAATGGAGATAGATCTGTGTAACCGGAATTGGTTGTCCAGAGATGATTGGGCCTATGCAGCATTGTTGTGTTGTTCAATGATTGGTTAATATTGTTACTTAATAACTCTACTATTTTACAATTCTCAAATGTACGCTAAATGCTACTTTTATAAATGAACCCTATTATTTCCATCCTTTGTTATCCCTGAGCACTTGCATACTTGTTGTATGGCTTGCTGAGTATTCCATGTACTCATCCTTGCAATAATCAATCAACATTTGGCTTATACCCTAGTTGAGTTGCTTGTGGGAGTGGAGCTGAAGCCATCGCTAGATCGTTTGTCCGTTGCTGTTTTCTTTTCTTTTGTAAGTATGTAACATTATTATTTAATGAATCTGTATATTAAATTATCGATTTGTGTACCTCGACTGATTCCTGGACAAAGATTGTATGTACAAATTAGTTTGGAAATTACTAATGAATTTCTGGGCGTGACAATATAGCCATACACTTTGCACATCTTGATCAAGGTTGTGTGATTTGTTTTCTCTTTGGATCCTCTTTTTAATTTGGAATATATGTGATACAAGTATTGCCCTATCTTTTATCCCTACCTTGAGCTCCACATATAAACCCTTAGAAGTAGGATGATAAAAAGATAGCATTATGGCTTGGTGAGAAACATTATACACATTGAGTGATCGAGAGTATCATTCGAGGAACTTTGGTTTTAATTGCAAAAATTCTTGAAAACCTCCGGAAGAAAAAAAAGAGTAAGTAATTAGTGCTCTATGATCCGTTCTATCTCTCAACCACTCAAGATAAGGAGAAGCTACAAGCCTCACGAGAAATAAGGTAATAAAGGTAAAATTACTATTATAGGTAGAAGGATATATCGTAGGCATAGTACTAACCTACATTTTTGTATAAGAGCAAGGCCAGCCTCGTAGCAGGCCTCTTCATCAACTTCATCCGCGGGCGTCATCGAACCCCTTCAGCTTTTCCTTCTCCTTTTCGCTCTCATTGAACCATGCCACTGTCGAGCATGCCGAATTTATATCGTCCAATGCCATTTGTGATCACCACATGATTTTGGATGAGTGGAATCCATACACGCATAAATAGCCACTCAAACCTCAATGTGCCCATGATCACAACATAACACCATTCAATATAAACTCTGCAATGTCGAATAATGAGCAAAGGAGATATTGCTGGGACTTAGACATGCCAGCCAACTTCAGCCTGAGACATATCCGTCAAACCACACGAAAGTGACGACCAAATGTGTTACACATCTCAGGAGACTTGACTCAAATCGCTAGAGCTCTACAGCATCTCAATTGCTCAACATTCATACTCATGCTCAGCAGCCCCAGGAAGTTGCTAGTTTTGCACTTTCATCTAAGCAATGATATACAGAAATTAAGGCATTAACTTAGAATAAAATTTAGATTACAACTACGTTAATTATACTTAGGCCGACTGGCCAAAATAATTCAAGATTCGTGAAAGCTTGTTTACCCAACCCACAAGCAAGCCGACTAGGGATAGTGCCCTAATATAATCATCCTGATGAAAACAATGGAACCCGTAACACTCGTTTACTTGCAACACAACTAAAGAAAATACCACACAAGAAAACAAGTGTCAAGGTTAATGTACTGGCAAGGCAATTCAATCCTAAATACATGCAAGCTCTAGATATCAAGGAAATGGCTATTTGTGGTCTCATGATTGCATAAAGCTAACTTTGTTTCACAAATATTTTGCAACGAAATTTAGATAAACCTTTGCAATTGTTTAGCATAAATAACATGGCATAGTATCATAATAGTAACATGATCATCAACATAATATCATTCTTGTGCCATCCATGGCAACAAGCAATGCATCATAATATCAACCCACACCGGGCAAAATCATCATCATAATCATCAGAACTCAACGCATTTCACTATCCCCATAGCCCATTTTCATAAACATATTTATATCACAAGTCTATACCCATGATAACTCATTATGTCACTCATGACTGTGAGCACGGCTAATCGATTAGTTTTAGACTTTGCAGAGTTTGTACAGCTTTACCCACATGATGTGAATCGCTCTAGTTTGTCCGGTACCTGTCGGTACCACCACACTCTACACATTGAATGTGGTCTAGAGGTCACGACGTAGCCTTTACATTACTTAACGTCTAGCCTTGCATCAGCGACGACAAGTGTGAATCCACCCTGGGAATGACCCAGAGCCGTTAGGTGGTGGGCCTACACCTTAAACCTAACACCGTGATAGCAAACACATTCGTTCCCTCACGAGACACTTAACCGTTGAATTGGACGGACTTAAATGCCCATGTTGTAAGGCGGACCATCCGTCCCCTTACAGAATCACACACACAGCTAGTAATATTCGCTAGCAATAAATTCAACACACATTCATAGATAGTTCCTATGAATCATCACTCAGACTAATTCATTCTACTCCGGCCTATCAATATGCAAGGCTAGACTTTAAGTAACTTAATTAGCTAAGGCCATCCCATAAATACCACATGTGGATGTATGGTAAATAATAGTGAGTGACAAAGTTTGGTCCTTAATCGACCCGGGCGAACACTCTCCCTATCGGTGCACAACTAACATCATATGTGCACCACTTGCCACCCAAGTCTAAAAACATGTTTAACTCCATTTTAGTTCACAAATAATCATAGTTCTCATTTCTATTCAGAAGTAAAATAATACCCAAAATCTCATTTATAAAGTGATCATACTATTATTTAGCAAATTGCTAAGCATGGCTAAGCATATGGCACATATAAAGCATAATTAGACCCATTAGAGTACAACCAATGCACTCTAATCAATCCTATGGTTACAACCAGCAAGGACTGAACTTAAATGGGTGATCATGCAACAATTAGGTTATATCTACCATCTTCTCAACAAAATACAATTTTTTTACCAAATAGCGCGTGCAAAGTTATAAACAAAACATTTGCCCATAAAACATAGGATTCAATGTGTTCAAAGGAAAGGGCACACTTGCCTTTGTTAGAATTTCCATCTTGATCAGCAATAATATTAAACTCCTCACCGATATTGAATTCGTCCACTATATAAAATAACTGTAATCAAATAATTACCGAAACATGCAAAAATTCAAAATGCTCTAAGATGCATGAATTCACTAGGGTGATTACGTGCTGTGTGGACATGATTTGTGGTGAAGGAATTTTTGTTTTATCTATTTGCATTTGTGAGTTATTAATCTTCAAAGTTTGATATTAGCAATAAGCTAATTAAGCTCTATTAGTATTCAGGTGCATTTTAGGTCCAAGATTTGTGAAGTGTTGGGCTGCTGCAGTGAAGGATTGGTCTCCAGGAGTTTAACAAATCTGGTTTCATAATTTTTAGGGTTAGCATGATTTTATTACGACTGTTACAAGCTAGGTGATATACTATAGTCACTAGTACAGATCTTCTTATCTCTGACGGGCCCTCACATGCCTGGACTATTGGGCCGTCAGAACCAAGTCATCTTAATCGGGCCTAAATTTGCGCCGTTGTAGATGTACTCGTGCAGTCATACTCCAGGCCCAAGTACACATAGCCCGTCATCGATGACACTCATCTGTGACGGGCTCAGCTTTAGGCCCGATTGAGATGACCCAGCATATCTCAATCGGGCTCGTCTATAGAGCCCGTCAGAGATGAGGATCATTGGTGACGGGCTCCAAATATGGCCCGATTGAGATGGATTTAAAGCTCGTCACCGATGACTCGTATCTCAATCGGGCCCATCTAGAGAGCCCGTCAGAGATATGAGTCATCGGTGACGGGCTACAATTATGGCCCGATTGAGATGTGATTTAAAGCCCGTCACCGATGACTCATATCTGTGTCGGGCTTTTTGTTGATGCCCGTTAGAGATAACTGTGCGCCCGTTAGAGATGTCGGTTCATTGGCCCGATTGAGATATATTTCGCCCACTATAAATAGACCACCCGACTGTTGTCTGAAGTTATCCCACTATTCACTATTTTGGTGGGAGGTTGAAGGGGGCGAATTTTTGTCATTTTTTTCAAAGAAAAACAGAAAAATCTTAGAAGTAAGTAAAAAGGTAGTAATAATTTTTTTCAATTTAGTAGTATGTTAACTAATATTTTATTAAATTTTGCAGCGATGGATCGAAGTTGGATGAATGCGACAACTCTAAAACGTCATTGCAAGGAGTATAGAGATGGCGTTTTAAGTTTTATGAACGTTGCGGAGGAGGATAGGAGAAGAAGAAATAGCAAATACATGTGTTGTCCGTGTAGAGATTGCAAGAATGATATTATGTTTAGCGGGGAGGAGGTACACTCTCACTTGATACAACGGGGATTCATGAAGGGCTACACATGTTGGGTGAAGCATGGAGAGCAAGAATCCGGTAGTGGTGCAGCTGCAGACAGAAGTGATGCAGACAATCATGAAAATGAAGATGAACATGACATGTTTATACCATCTCCATTGGGCGGTGAAATGGTTGATGTGGATCCTGATATGCTGCAAGAGATGTTACGTGATGTTGAGGAGCAAGCTCACAACGAGAGAGATTCCATGAAGTTCAATAGGTTGGTCAGTGACTCCGAGACACCTCTATATGCCGGATGCAAGGCAAAGCATACCAAATTGTCAGTTACCTTGGACCTAATGAAGCTGAAGGCAAGTAGTGGATGGACAGACAAGAGTTTTACGGAACTTTTGGGAATATTGAAGGTCATGCTTCCTGAAGAGAACACATTGCCCGAGACGACATATGAAGGAAAGCAGGTTCTGTGTCCGCTGGGGTTAGAGGTCCGTAGAATTCACGCTTGTCCAAACGACTGCATATTGTACCACAAGCAATATGCGGACCTAGATGCTTGTCCTATGTGCAAGGCTTTTCGATACAAGCGAAAGAAAAGTGCGGGGGAGGGAAAGAAGTCAAAGCGAGGTGGTCCGGCGAAGGTTGTGTGGTATCTACCTATCATTGATTGCTTCAAGAGAATATTTGCCAACCCCAAGGAAGCAAAGTTAGTGCGTTGGCATGCCGAAGATAGAAGGAACGACGGTTTGCTAAGGCACCCTGCGGATTCGATTCAATGGAGGAATATCGATCGAATGCACAAAGACTTTGCTACTGATCCCAGAAACATGAGGATATGTCTGTGTACGGATGGCATGAATCCTTTCGAAGATATGAGCAGTTCTCACAGCACTTGGCCAGTTCTTATTGCGAACTATAACCTCCCACCATGGTTGTTCTTCAAAAGAAAATATATTATGTTGTGCTTGTTAATCCAAGGTCCAAAACAAGCGGGCAATGATATCGATATGTTCTTGGAGCCTGTTATCGATGATCTTGAGATTCTTTGGAAAGAAGGTGTCGAAATCTGGGATGCATACGGTCAGGATAACTTCAAGCTACGAGTTCTATTGTTCTGCACCATTAACGACTATCCTGCACTAGGTAATCTTTCCGGACAAACCGTGAAAGGAAAGAAGGCTTGCTCTGACTGTATGGAACATACACGCAGTAGGTGGCTGAAGAAATCAAGAAAGATGGTTTACATGGGTCATAGGAGATGGCTCCCGCTGCGCCACGCCTTTAGAAGAAAGAAGAAAATTTTCAACGGTCGGAGAGAACTTGGAACTGCTCCCAAGGATTTGTCTGGAGACGAAGTCTACGACATGGTCAAAGACATAACTAACGAGTTTGGAAAGAAAAGAAAACGTGGCAAGGGAAATGATAAGGGTATGTGGAAGAAAAAATCCATATTTTGGCGGCTACCATACTGAAAAGACCTTGAGGTCCGGTATTGCATTGATCTAATGCATGTAGAGAAGAACTGCTGTGATAGTTTGCTCGGGCTACTACTTAATATGCCTGGAAAGACAAAGGAAGGGTTGAATGCTCGCCTAGATCTGCAGGAATTGAACATTCGCAGTGAGCTTCAGCCTGTTACGGACGAAGAGACAGGCAGAGTGTACCTCTTACCAGCTTGCCACACATTGTCGAAGGATGAGAAGATCGCAATGCTATCATGTCTGGCTGATATTAAGGTTCCTTCGGGCTATTCAGCAAGCATCAGTAAGTACGTTAAATTGGAGGATCTAAAACTGGTTGGAATGAAGTCTCACGATTGCCACGTGCTAATCACACAGATCTTGCCAGTTGCTATCAGAGGCATTCTACCCCCCAAAGTCCGTCACACGATCCAACGGCTCTGTGCTTTCTTCAATGCAATCGGTCAGAAGATTATAGATCCCGAAGATCTAGATAAGATGCAGGCTGATATTGCCAATACCTTGTGTCACTTGGAGATGTATTTTCCACTGTCTTTCTTCGATATCATGGTTCATCTCCCTGTTCATCTAGTGAAGCAAACAAAACTATGTGGTCCAGCTTTTCTAAGGGAGATGTACCCGTTTGAGAGGTATATGGGAGTTCTTAAGTCGTACGTTCGAAATAGAGCAAAACCGGAGGGAAGCATCATTGAAGGGTACACGACGGAGGAGGTTATTGAGTTCTGCATCGATTACATGGCCGAGACTGATCCTATCGGAGTTCCTGCGTCTCGCCATAAAGGAAGGTTGGCAGGCCTTGGCACAACAGGCAAAAAAAGAATTGTACCCGATCAGGCATCCTACGCACAGGCTCATTTCGCTGTGCTACAACATATGGCCGAAGTAACTCCATACTTTGAGGAGCATCTAGCGAAGGTCCGACAGGAGAACATGGGTCGATCAGATACGTGGATCAACAGAAAACATAGTACTCGCTTCAACGAATGGTTCAAGAATCGTATCGCACGGAGTACCGATGGCCCAAGTGAGATAATACGAAGGTTGGCAAGGGGCCCAAGCTGGGATGTCGACACATGGCAAGGGTACGATATCAATGGATACACATTCTACACCGTCAAACAAGATGACAAAAGTACAGTGCAGAACAGTGGAGTCCGTATAGATGCATATCAGGATCAAGCTGGATCGAACACATACTATGGCCGCATAGAGCAGATATGGGAGATGAACTACATGAGCTTCAAAGTCCCTTTGTTTCGTTGCAGCTGGGTGAATATCCGCACTGGAGTAAAAGTCGACAGGGAAGGATTCACTTTAGTGGACCTGGCCAAGGTTGGATACGCGGACAAACCGTTCGTCCTAGCGAAGCAGGTCGAGCAGATTTTCTATATACAAGACCCCGCTAACAAGAAGCTGCACGTCGTTAGGGATGGCAAACGAAGAATTGTTGGGATTGACAACGTCGTCGATGAGGAAGAATATAACCAGAATCTTCATGTGAGACCTCAGATCGACCTTGACGATGATCCCGAAGACGAAGTGGCATACGCTCGTTCTGACCATTCGGAAGGCATATCCTTGTAAACAGAGTCTTCGTAGTACTGTAAATTGCAAATAGATATAAGTAATGAAGTATTTTGTACCGGCGCCTAATGATCTGCATATTTTAAATTCATGTGTGTTTTAAAATTTAATAGCAAATTTACACTGTTTAAATAAGGCATAGGTTAACTATAATAATTTTTTAAAATTTAATGGCAATTTTAAACTAATTTAATAAGGCATATTTTAATTTAACAGAAATTTTACACAATCTAAAAATGTAATAGCAATTTTAAATCGGGTACAAGTTAATTATAATTATTTTATAACTTAAATATCATTATTAAATACAACTGATTAGGAATATTTTAATTCTATAGTCGGATGAGCTTATCTCTATCGGGCATATAAATAACGCCCGTCAGAGATGATCTTATCTCTATCAGGCGTATTAGCTCTGCCCGTCACGGATGATTGTCATCCGTATCGAGCTTCTTTCTTGTGACCGTCACGGATGATTGTCATCCGTATCGGGCTTCATTCTTGTGCCCGTCACGGATGATTGTCATCCGTATCGGGTTTAATGCTTTTGCCCGATGGCGATGACCTATAACTAGGTTTTCTACCGATCCAGATCTGACTCTGGATCGGTAGAAAAACTAAGTTTTTCCTAAGCGCCTCACCGACTAAGTTCACTCCTCACCAACAACTGCCTCCTCCCTCGAAGCGCCTCCTCCCTCCAAGCGCCTCCCGACCCCGCCGCCGCCTCCTAGACGCCGCCGCCGCCTCCTCCCTCCAAGCGCCTCCTGACCCCGCCGCCGCCTCCTGGACGCCGCCGCCTCCTGCACGCCGCCGCCGCCTCGCCGTCGCTGCCTCGTCGTCGTCGCCGCCTCCTGGACGCTGCCGCCTCCTCGCCCACCCCGCCCGCAGCATCTCCGGCAACATCCACCGTTGCCACACCGCCGGCCGTCCAGATCTGGTGAGACCCCGCGGCTCCACTTCTTGTTGATCCCTAGCCCCCCAAAGTGCGAATTATTATACATACATATTGATCTGTTTAGGAGGATTGTAGTTTTACATTTTGATTTTTATATATTGCTATTTTGTTGTTTTATTTTCATACATATTAATCTATTAGTGTACATATAAATTTGTTGTTATTTATCTATATGTATCATGCTGACATATAACTTGTATTAATGAAATTTGTTGTACTGATATTTAACTTGTACTGACATAGATATAACTATTTTCATACATATTGATCTATTAGTGTACATACAAATTTGTTGTTATTTATCTATATGTATCATGCTGACATATAACTTGTATTGATGAAATTTGTTGTGCTGACATCATACATATAACTATTTTCATACATATTGATCTATTAGTGTACATACAAATTTGTTTGAATAAGTATTAAATTGCAATGAATTTAGTGTCAAATTTGTTTGAATTTAGTGTCAAATTTGTTTGAATTTACTATGAATGGGGGCCATTCTGAATTAGACTGCCTATGCATATAAGTTCTGAAATCTGAGACTTTAGTAGTTCAAAAATTTAAAACTTTAGTACTTGTTCTAAATTTCAAACTGTACTATTACCCTGCCACTATTACCTTGTTCTAAATTTCCTGCCACTATTACCTTGTTCTGCTCTGTCCTCTTCCTGCCACTATTACCCTGTGATTTCTTGATAAATGGCCAGTGATGAATGCTCAAAAACAGACCATAAGAACAGACCATCTACACTTATTCTTTTTTTTGGGAACTACACTTGTTCTTTTTTCATACAAATAGCCCATCGACACTTGTTCTTTTTTTTAGGAAGCTACACTTGTTCTTTTTTGCATAATAACAGACCATCTACACTTGTTCTATTTTTTTGGGGGGGGGACTTCACTTGTTCTTTTTGCATAAGAACAGACCATCTACACTTGTTCTTTTTTTTGGGGGGGGGGGGACTTCACTTGTTTCTTTTGCATAAGAACAGACTATCTACACTTGTTCTTTTTTTAGGGGGCACTACACTTGCTCTTTTTTGCATAAGAACAGACCATCTAAACTTGTTCTTTTTTTTGGGAACTACACTTGCAAATGATTGTAATTGATGCACAATTTCTAAGCAAAACTGAGGCCATATCTTAACCTTAGCATAAGTTATATACACAACCAAAATAAGTTTTTCTATAAATTTTTTTAACTTTCTTGCCATACAAAAGTTGTATAGAAAATGTCGCAGTAAGGCGAACCCATGTCAGCGACTGCTAGTGAGACAACATCGAGCCGGGCTACTAGGACCCAGAGTAAGATCCATAAGGAAGTGTACACCATAACAGAGGTGGACGATCTGGGATTTCCAACGGCTCCTGCGAAAGCTGTCAAAAAGTTCGCCACAATATGTGGAATCCTTGGGAGGCGGAACTTCACCATATTGAAGGACCACATCGATCTGGTCCCACAGGAAGTAAAAGATGAGGCCTGGAAGCAGTTCAAGGAAAGCTTCGAATACCCCCCAGAGGCCGAGGCAAGACTCAAGCGGCAGGCTATCCGCAAGATGGGCAACTTGTGGAAAAATTTCAAGACCACGTTGGTCACCGAGTACGTCCTCAACGCCGCCCAGTCAGAACCATTCGGGAAGTACCCGTTCATCTCACGGGTCGTGTGGGAAGAGTTTCATGCTGCAAAGTCAACCCCTAAGTCTCGGGAAAAAAGCGAGGCCTATAGGAGGTTGCAGGCAAAAAACGTTCACCCGCACTGGCTTGGCACCGGAGGCTACGCCGGGAAGCAGCACGAATGGGTCAAGGAGGACGAAGCTGCTGCTAAATCTAACACGCCGCCAGTACTTGGTGATATCCCGACCACCCGAGCAAGGAACTGGGCAAGGGCGAGGGTGAAGAAGAATAGTGATGGAACACTAACGTTCCCAAATCCCGAAGATCAAGCGGTGTACCAGAAAATCGTAAGTACCACACGTAGATTATGTTTTGGTAGGTTGTATCGTACTCTTGAATAAATTCGTCCTAACTGCATCGCAGGTCGACCTGACTGCTGAGAGACAGTCCTCCCAAGAGGTCTGCTCACAAAGTCGCGAGGATGACGTCCTCACGAAAGCGTTGGGAAGCGAAGAACACCGTGGACAGACAAGGGGCATTGGCTCCAATGTTCCATGGAAGCTTGGGTTTCCCCAATACGCATGGCAGTACAGGAAGCACAGGCTTTCAAAGGCGTAGAAAGATGCACGCCTGAAGGCACAACTTCGGGATGAGATTAGAAACGAGCTCCGAGAAGAGTTCGATAACAAGTTGTTACAAGTGGAGGCTCGGGTGGAGGCACGCCTCAGGGAAAGCGAGCCTGCTGCCGCTCCCATAGTAGAAACGAGCCCCACGCAGAGGCGTAGTAGCTGCGCATCTACTGGGGCGACGGCACAAGAAACACCAGCCCCCAATGCGGTGGACCACATAACAGTAAAACCAACACAAAACGTATATGTTCTCTCCTAACCACAGTACATTATAACATATTATAAAGATACGTATGAATCTAATGCAGGGACCCACATCGTGCACCCTAGTCGTTAGGGTGACAAAGGACTTTGCAATTCCTGCCGCAGAGGGTCTAGCGTTCAAGCCCACGCCAGAGACCCGAGTGCATGGGGGGCAGCTGCTAGCCGACCATGCAAAAGTTCAAGTGGACATGGTGAAGCCCGATTGGGTTGGCTTCACTCTCCCGCTCCCACCAAATGACGAGGTTCTGACCCTTGGAGCTGCACGCGGGACCTTTATCCAATGGCCCAAGCAGAACATTCAGATAAATTTAACTCCTAGGCCAGCACCAAGTGCTCGTCCGGCGCCGCCGCCGCCACGTCCCCCTCCAGCTCTTGTATCTGCCCCTCATGCCGTTGAAAAAGGAGATCAAGATCTCCAATTGCAGTATGATACAGATTTTGGGGATGACGGACAAGAGGTCAGCAGCAGAGCGTTCCTCCCCCCAGTCTCCACAAAAAGAAAGAGGGCGGCATGTTCTCCACCCAAGCTTGGATCACGCAAAAGATCTGCTGGAAGGGGGAGAGGAAGAGGAAATGTGGAAGGGCCGCTTCTGGCTCCAAAGAAGCTAGATCTTGGCAAGGCGCCATCAGCTCCTAAAGAATTCACATTAGGCATGCCATTGGTCGGAGACGATGCCTTACCAAAGATGGGCCCTGCATGCAAGGAGTTGCATGGGTACTATATGGAGAGGTCCAACGCAAGGAGGAAGCATAGAGAGACCTCCATGACGGGCCAGCACGATAGACAGCCGTTCCTCGGCCCTGAAGCCTTTATTGCCGTAGACTTTCAAGATCTATGGGACCTCTACAGGGTGCGAGCGGTCGACACCAACCTCCTTAAGTGCTACTCCTTGTGAGTATTCTTGCATACGAGATATGGTAATAACTATCCTTGTATTACGCTTACCCTAATTCTTGTATTGCTTCTAGGTTAACTTGGAAGCATGTCCATCGTAATGCTCCCCATGTTGCTTTGCTCGATCCAAGTGTCGTCAACGAGACAACTATGAATTACGATCAAGCCAGCATGGTATAATATATCAAGGACTGCTTATGGTCCCGCCAAGATAAGGACTTCATTATGTGTGCCTACTCTGAACAGCAAGCGTGTTCCCTACTTACAGTCAAACCTACGACACGTATAGCTTTAGTATTTAACTTGCAATTTATTAATGTCGCAGTCGTCATTGGATTCTCCTGGTCATAGTGCCGAAGTGGAGTTTGGTATACTACCTTAACTCCAATATCAAAAAAGAAATATACAATTGGTCGGCGATCGAGGCTACCTTGAACGATGCCTGGGACCAATACGTGGCAAAAGGCGGGAGGCATAAGGAAGGGCATCCCACACTCGGTCACAAAAAGGACTTTCCAGTACATCAACAAGTTGGCGACCAGTGTGGGTTCCATGTCTGCCATAACATGCGGAGCCTCGCAGACAAGGTGACATTGCTCGACCTTGAGGTGTGCGCTTCAGTTGTTTATATACATTAGAGAGGAGATAGCACGATTCATACTAACTTTCCAATTATGTAGACTAACTTGACGCCTCGCATGCAGGAAAAACTTGATGTGTACTAGAGTTCCCGACCTTCCGAAAGGTTTGATAAACAACGATTTGGACGGAGTCGCGACACAAATCGATCCGGCTTCTTGAACGCGCACGCTCTTGAGCCCCGCAATCGCAGCACCACGTCTCCTCTGGTTATCACCCGTGTCGAAACGCGGGTGACCTCGCCGAGAAGGCTAATCCCTGTTTGCCAATTGAAGAAAACAAACAAGAACGAGATAGAATACAACCAAAATTGCAGATGAATGATTAAGCTCACAAGTTGGGGTCTTACAAACCGATCTAGCGGCGAAACTGTTTTTGACAGATTAATCTAAGCAAAACCCAAAACCTAAAGATAGCGACGGCTACTGATATATGGAGTTTAGGGTCGTGCAAGCACCCCTTGACGCAACCCTAATGGGCTCCAACACGTTACACGGGCCAAAGGCCCAAATACGGCGTCGCAGCACCGGGACAGATTCTGAACGTCAATTTGTTCGGTTAATTTCCAATGACTCGTAATGAATTTGGACATGGGACTAGAACCATTGGAAAGGTTATCTTCTTAGCTTTCCATCCATATAAAGAATGCCCCAATGCAAGCACATATGCGACCTGGGCACCCGTTTTAGTGCAGACTGGTCCTGGACTCCGAAACAGACACGAAGTCGACTTGGTTTGAACCTCCACCTTGACTTGAACGTTCTCGCTGATTCTCCACGACTCTAAGTCCCTCTCTAAGTATTTCCTTGTCCTCTCCATTGTTCCTAATCATAATATTGTTGTGTATATCCGAAGGAACGATGGCCGCATCATCCTCCCCCTCTTGAATTGAAGTCGTCCTCGACTCAAGCTCATCTTCTTCTCCCAAGTATGGCTTCAAATCTGAAATGTTAAATGTGGGACTAACCCCAAACTCGGGAGGCAACTCAAGTTTATATGCATTATCATTAATCTTCTCAACAATTTTGAAAGGTCCATCAGCTCTAGGCATCAACTTAGACTTTCACAATTCTGGAAATCTATCCTTTCTCAAGTGCAACCAAACTAAATCACCCGGTTCAAGCGTCACTTCTTGCCTACCTTTGCTACCAGCAATTCTATACTTTTCATTCATCTTTTCAATGTTGTGCTTAGTTGTCGCATGCATTTTCAAAATAAAATCAGCACGTGCGTTAGCATCATTGTGAACCCTCTCACTAGTAGGTAAAGGCAAAATATCAATAGGAGCACGGGGGTTGAAACCATACACTACCTGAAAAGGACTTACCTTGGTAGTAGAATGTGTTGCCCGATTGTAGGCAAATTCCACATGTGGCAAACATTCCTCCCACATCTTTAAATTTTTCTTCAAAATAGCCCTCAACATTGTACCCAAAGTGCGGTTGACTACCTCCGTTTGTCCATCTGTTTGTGGGTGACATGTAGTAGAAAACAAAAGCTTTGTACCCAACTTGTTCCATAGTGTGCGCCAAAAATGACTAAGGAACTTTGCATCCCGATCTGAAACAATAGTAGAAGGCATACCATGCAAACGAACAACCTCATGGAAAAAAAAGGTCAGCAATATGAATAGCGTCATCACTTTTATGACATGGTATGAAGTGTGCCATCTTAGAAAATCGATCGACCACAACAAAAATACTATCCCTCCCCCTCTTAGTCCTAGGCAATCCCAAAACAAAGTCCATAGAAATATCTGCCCAAGGAATAGAAGGAACAGGAAGAGGCATATACAAACCATGTGGATTCAAACGAGACTTAGCTTTTTGACAAGTAGTGCAGCGTGCCACAAACCTCTCAACATCTCTCCTCATCTTTGGCCAAAAGAAATGTGAAGCCAAAACATCCTCCGTCTTCTTAGCTCCAAAATGTCCCATCAATCCTCCTCCATGCGCTTCCTGTATCAACAAAAGACGAACGGACCCAACTGGAACGCATAGACGGTTAGCTCTAAACACAAATCCATCATTGATCACATATTTATTCCAAGTACGTCCCTCTTTACAATTCAACATCACTTCTGTAAATTCAGGATCAAGCGCATATTGTTCTTTAATTGATTCAAGTCCAAAAATCCGACAATCAAGTTGGGACAACAAAGTATAACGTCTAGACAAGGCATCAGCAATCACATTATCCTTCCCTTTCTTGTATTTGATGACATAGGGAAAAGATTCAATAAATTCAACCCATTTAGCATGTCTACGATTCAAATTATTTTGAGAGCGAATATACTTAAGCAATTCATGATCAGAGTGAATAACAAATTCTTTAGGCCACAAATAATGACGCCACGTCTCTAAAGAACGTACAAGAGCATACAACTCCTTATCATACGTGGAATAATTCAAAACAGGGCCATGCAACTTCTCGCTAAAGTATGCAACAGGTTTACCATCTTGCATCAAAACACCTCCTATGCCAACTCCACTAGCATCACATTCTAACTGAAAAGTCTTACCAAAATTTGGAAGTTGGAGCAAAGGTGCGTGTGTAAGCTTGTCCTTCAAAGTGGCAAAAGACTCCTCCTGTGTTTTTCCCCAATGGAAGACCACCCCTTTCTTCGTCAACTCATTCAAGGGTGCAGCAAAGGTGCTGAAATCTTTGACGAAGCGACGATAGAATCCGGCAAGACCAAGAAAACTTCTCACCTGTGTGATGGTTTGGGGAACCGGCCAACTCTTAATGGCTTCAATTTTTGTCTCATCCACCTCAATTCCCTATGGAGTAACAACATAGCCAAGAAAAGAGACTCGTTCCGTGCAAAAGACGCACTTAGCAGGGTTAGCAAACAAACGTGCATCACGTAAGGCATTAAACACAACACGTAAATGATCCAAGTGTTCATCCAAAGACTTGCTGTAAATCAAGATGTCATCAAAGTATACTACCACAAATCATCCAATAAAAGGCCTTAAAACCTCATTCATCAAGCGCATGAAAGTACTAGGGGCATTAGTCAAACCAAAAGGCATTACTAACCACTCATACAATCCAAATTTGGTTTTGAAAGCTGTTTTCCATTCATCTCCAAGTTTCATTCTAATTTGGTGGTATCCACTACGCAAATCAATCTTTGTGAACATTATGGAACCACACAACTCATCAAGCATATCGTCTAACCGAGGGATAGGATGACGATACCGAATAGTAATATTATTAATGGCTCTATAATCAACACACATTCGCCAAGACCCATCTTTCTTAGGAAATTACAGGCACTGCACAAGGACTAAAGCTTTCACGTACATACCCGCGGTCCAAAAGATCTTGGACTTGCCGCTGAATTTCCTTAGTCTCCTCAGGATTGGGTCGATATGCAGCACGATTTGGCAATGTGGCTCCTGGGATCAATCAATTTGGTGCTCTATCCCTCTCATAGGTGGCAATCCCGGGGTATCTCAGCTGGAAAAACGTCCTTATACTCCTGCAAAAGGTTAGTGACAGCAGGAGGTATCGAACTAGCAATATCATCAAGAGCAACATCATCAAGAGAAAACAAAACTTGTTTGCATATCAAGGAATAGCAAATATCATCAGCAGAAATTTCAGCAATGTCACATTTTGTTGCAAGCATAACACCACCCTTCAATTTAATTCCCTTAGCCTTAAAACTAGGTGAAGGCTTATCCTTTTTAGGTGGAAAAACAGATTTAGCAACTTGCTGATTTTCAGATTCATCAAGTTTCAAACTAGCAGCTCGTTCTTTATCAGCTTCTACAATTTCAGCAGGGGTTAAGGGAACCAAAGTAATTTTCTTTCCTTTATGCACAAAACTATATCTATTACTTCTACCATGGTGTGTAGCATCATTATCATGTTCCCAAGGACGACCCAACAAAAGTGAACAAGCTTGCATAGGAACCACATCACTATCAACAGAATCAGCATATGAACCAATGGAAAACGAGACTCTGCAAGATTGTGTTACCTTTGCTTTTCCAGAATCATTTAACCATTGAATATGGTATGGATGTGGGTGTGGGCGTGTGGTCAAACCAAGCTTCTTGACCAAGTCAGAACTCACCAAATTATTGCAGCTACCGCCATCAATGATGACACGTGCGCGACGGTTGTTGATGACGAAGAAAATCTGGAACAAATTATGGCGTTGCAACCTCTCATATTGCTGTACCTGCGTGCTAAGCACCCGCTGTACAATAATGTTCATGTAGGCTGCTGTGTCCTCACGCCCAAAAAACTCTTCTCCCTCCTCTTCTTGTTCTTCATCATCTTCAACATCGGAGGTGCTGATATAGCCATCTTCTGTGGCAATGTATGCTCGTTGACTAGGGCAATCTTTCTGCACATGGCCAAATCCTTGGCAGCGGTGGCACTGAATGTTTGGAGTGCGTCCCGTCGAAGCGACGGATGAAGCACTCTTAGCGGGTACCTGCGAAGGTCGTGGTGGAGGTGGTTTTGGTACTGCAGAAACTCCGGATGCAACGGGTCGCTTGTTCACTGGAGGGGGTGTCCGGAAAGAGGTGGCCTTGGAAGGTGGCGTCGTGCGTGGAGTATACGTACTTGCCCTATTCTTGCCATGCTGATCATGCCCCTGCAATTCCTTCTCTGCAAGCATAGCAAACTGAAACAACTGGTTGACAGTGTTAAATTCCTTATAATCAACTATGTTCTGGATTTCGACCCTCAAACCCGAATAAAAGCGACAGATGGCATCCTCGGTCCCCTCCACAATGCTACAGCGCATTAACCCCTTTTGTAGCTCACCATAGTAATCCTGTACAGACTTATCCCCTTGTTCTAAACGCATCAGTTTCTTGCGTAACTCTCTATGATAGGATGGAGGAACAAATCTATAGCGCATAGCTACTTTAAGTTCTTCCCAAGTAGTAGGTAAAACACCCTCGGCAGCTAACCCAGTCCACCAAATGATAGCAAAATCTTTAAACTCACTACTGGCTTGTCGAACTCGATGTTGCTCAGGCACAAGATGGGCACTAAATTTTTGCTCTATTGTCATCTCCCAATCAAGGTATTTCTCAGCATCATAATAACCCGAAAAGCTAGGTATTTTAAACTTAACCTTAGCATAAGGATCATCGGGCACACGATGATTATTATTATTATTACCTTGTTGGTGGTGGTGTTGAGCGCCACCCATACCTGTCATGTTGAAGCGAAGACGACGTCGTAATCTTGCTTGTCGTGTAGCTTGTTCGTCTACATTGCCATTGGAATCGTACACCATGTCTTCTGGATGTCCATCGGCGTTGCTACCGTTCACTTCCTCATTGGAGGGTTGTCGTGTCTCCAACGCAGCCACCCGATCAGTTAGCGTTGACACCCTCTTGTCCAACCGCTCCATGTGTTTGCCGAGGTCGAGTTTAATGAAGGCTTCTTGAACAGCCCTTGTGACTGCCTCCGTCATCTCTTTATGAGCATTTTCTACAACAGTGCGTAGTTGCTCTTGACTGACACAGTCAGCAAAATCCTTGGAAGTCGTCTCCTCATCGTCACCTGCCATTGAAACACCAAAACAGCAACAAACGGTGAAGGTTATCCCTAATAATCTACTACGCCGGTGTGGTGGTGCCTCTCAACAATTCTTAGCAATATGGAGTACCTAACCAAGCTCTTATAAAGTTCTTACCAGCAAAGCAAAGGATACCTGGAAGGCGTAGTCAGCGATTGCAGGGATCAAGAACCTGTGCTGTCCAGAAGTAATATGTGGAGCTAGGAAGGTCAAATATATGTGAGTGGTACACAATCCAATGACAGATAGTAATGCTGAATAAAAATCCCAAGTCACGTGCCCTTAGTTGCTGGTCTACTCGTGTCCTAGACAGTAGTGGTAACAATGATGACACAAATGAATATGACACTAGTAAATAGCAAGGAAGGACTGGCAGGCAAGCTTTGGCGAGTCTCAGCAAAAATAGCAAAACCGCAAGGCTGATAGGCTCAACGGAGCGCGTCGTGAGCTCGAGGCACTAGTGGAAATCAACTTTTCTTTTTTTTTCTTTTTTTTCTTTTCTTTTTTTATTTTCCAGGAGCACAAAAATAGGAACACCACAAAGTTACAGCTCAATCGGAGTTGATATGCGGCCTATGGAATTTTTTTGATACCACTATTAATAGAGTGCAGAAACTTGTGAGCTCAAACAGACAATTTTGCAAGCCAAATTTTGGAATTCTGATTTTGCCAAATTTTTCTCTTATCCGAAAAGTTAAAATTTGCCTGATTCCGAGTCCGTATGCAAAAGTTATGGCTGTTTGAAGTTTGGGCTTCCGGCTAGGTTTTCCAAAGGGGATATAACCTAGTCTTTTTGTGGTGGAATTGGAATATGGTGGCAGCGGAGTATGTAGGGTGTTCTGGTGATGCGTGGTGATCTGATGGATGTTTATGATGGCGGAACGGCTCTCAAAGGATGAACCCTAACACACGGTGAAAGGTGGCGGCTAGGATTACAAAGGAAAAACACACGACTAGACTAAAACACGCACTAGACCAGCAACAAGAACTTAAACTAGGACTGAAACTCAACACTACGGACTCTGAAAAAGAATCATGCAAAGGCTAAACACGGTCTAGGTTAAGGTAACTAACGACTAAATTTTTTTTGGCTTTTCTGTAGACTCTAGGATTATTGCGAAAACAAAAACTAATCTAGGGTAAAGAAACTGGGCGAACCTGACGGTGAACCTAGAGCTCTGATACCACTTGATGTGTACTAGAGTTCCCGACCTTCCGAAAGATTCTGATAAACAACGATTTGGACGGAGTCGCGACACAAATCGATCCGGCTTCTTGAACGCGCACGCTCTTGAGCCCCGCAATCGCAGCACCACGTCTCCTCTGGTTATCACCCGTGTCGAAACGTGAGTGACCTCGCCGAAAAGGCTAATCCCTGTTTGCCAATCGAAGAACACAAACAAGAACGAGATAGAATACAACCAAAATTGCAGATGAATGATTAAGCTCACAAGTTGGGGTCTTATAAACCGATCTAGCGGCGAAACTGTTCTTGATAGATTAATCTAAGCAAAACCCAAAACCTAAAGATAGCGACGGCTACTGATATATGGAGTTTAGGGTCGTGCAAGCACCCCTTGACGCAACCCTAATGGGCTCCAACACGATACACGGGCCAAAGGCCCAAATACGGCGTCGCAGCACCGGGACAGATTCTGAACGTCCATTTGTTCGGTCAATTCCCAATGACTCGTAATGAATTTGGACATGGGACCAGAACCATTGGAAAGGTTATCTTCTTAGCTTTCCATCCATATAAAGAATGCCCCAATCCAAGCACATATGCGACCTGGGCACCCGTTTTAGTGCAGACTGGTCCTGGACTCCGAAACAGACACGAAGTCGACTTGGTTTGGACCTCCACCTTGACTTGAACGTTCTCGCTGATTCTCCACGACTCTAAGTCCCTCTCTAAGTATTTCCTTGTCCTCTCCATTGTTCCTAATCATAATATAATCATTAGGTAGCAATCTATTCTCAAAACCATATAAAGAAGAACTTAGGAACGAGCTCACCTCTAAATTCAATTGTCGTGCGCGAGCTTTTGTGATTGGACCTTGAATGACCAATGGAGGATTGTTGTGTATATCCGAAGGAACGATGGCCGCATCAAAACTTTCAGCAATTCCGGAAAACAACTTCAATATCATTAGAGAGGAGATAGCACAATTCATACTAGATGACCTCTTGTCGCCGAAAGAAATGTTTAGAGTCAAGTCCTAGCGGAAACAAATGATTTTGCAACAAACATTTGATTTTTGTAAATATTCTTTGTAATACAATTACGCACGTTCTTCTGTATATATTTGCATTTCTTAATTACATATATACTTGTTCCAATTTATAACTCAGTTTTACAGGTTTTGATGCATGTTGGCGGTTTTGTGAATTGGCTGTGAATTGGCTGAGAATTCTGTGAATTGGCTGTGAATTGGCTGTGAATCAGGAATGCTGGGAATGGGGTTGCTGGGATTGTCATTTTTTGCAGCGGGCATGGCTAGCAAAGGCCTGAGGCTAGCCAAAAAAACGAATTTTATTTTTTTTGCTGACATCGTCATCCCTGACGGGCATTTAAGTAACGCCCGAAAGAGATAATAATCCGTGACGGGCTCCTAAGAAAGCCTGATAGGGATATAGTCATCCCTGACAGGCTCCTAATATAAGCCTGATAGAGATAAGTCATCCCAACCAGGAATATTTTGAATCAACAGGTGGGGTCAAACCTATTGGTAACGGCCTCTTTGGTAAAGCCCGTTAGCGATTCTAGTCATCGGTGACGGGCTGAGTATTTTGCCCGATTGAGATTAGTCATCCGTGACGGGCTCTACCCAACCTGGTTTGACTTGTATTTCTTGGTCAATCTTATCTGTGACGGGCTGTATGGTTAGGCCCGATTGAGATAACGTTCATCCGTGACGGCCTTGTACCCGATTGAGATAGTTTCTCACATCACTAACCTTTGGTCAGTGACGGGGGCCCTACCCGATAGTGATGAGGGTTAATGCCCATTAGAGATAGCCGATCCCACGGTAGTGAGTCTTTATTATCTATACCAAATTTTAGAGATGGTTCTAGTACTGTATGTGATACATTTTAATTCATAGAAACTAAGTCCATGAGATTACCAACCTAATCCATCTAGAATTACATCATTTGGAGTTAGAATGAACTTTGTATGTATTTTATAGTTTGTAGTTTGTATTATAGTGATTATTTTACTATACAATTATCTAGTGATGATTTGTTACTAAACGTTTCAAGTTCCAGTTTATGAATTTTTAGGAGAATGATTCTGTGAGTACACTAAAATTAAGTTCATCTTAAAATGTGTTCATATGAATTTTCTATGAATTTTAGAAGTTTGGGTATGCTTTATGTCCAATAGTCCATATTTGAAATTTTAGAGTACTGTAAGTGCCAAGTTTTATTTAACACAATTAAAGACCATAACTTTTTAAATCTATAGAAATTTGGTTCATCTAAATAGGAGTTAAAATGGATTTACTATGGAATTTACAAATTAGCATACATTTCAGTTTAGAAGAAAATCATTTTAATCATTTTCCTTTTTACTTAACAGATCTCAAAATGGCGAGTTTGCAATAAGAACTCTAGACTTTCTAGAAACCAACCCGCAGTCCTATGGCTGTTCGATGTGTGAGGGTGTTTTGAAGATAGGTTCCTAGAATTCTGATTATTAACGGGACGGCGTCCTCGTCTTCAACCTCTAGCGTTTCCATGGACAGGGAGGAGCGGCTGAGAGCATGGCGAGCTCGCCGGTGGCGATAGGTGACTCATTTGGGGTTGAGGTCAAAAGATAAAATGAAGAGAATGCTCTCGCCATTCCATTCCTCTACTTTTCTCGGTTAGTGGACATCGGAATAGCGCCGGCAGCGAGTCCGAGTGCAGGATGTTTTCGGGTGGTGGCGCATGTGCACCTACGACCATGTATTGGCTAAATGCGTGCATGCATGTAAGTCTTAGAGGTTCAAGGGTGCTCACCGAGCTGTGCGCGAGGCCCGGCAATGCTTGGATAATGGCGGCGACGCGAGGAACGGCCCGGCGGCGGTTTTAGACTCCGGCGAATGGGAACGGCTCGATCTAGCCATCGAGCTACCATGAATGAACATGCACGGTGTCA
The DNA here is from genome assembly GCA_008326285.1 of Oryza officinalis. Lineage (NCBI taxonomy): Eukaryota > Viridiplantae > Streptophyta > Magnoliopsida > Poales > Poaceae > Oryza > Oryza officinalis. Next base: position 1,012,931 of record BDMV01000007.1, read on the forward strand.
GTTAGGTTCCAAGGAAGGTGCATGTGCTAGGAATCAACTAATGGCTCACCGGAACAGATGAATTTGGTGACGGCAGCGGTAGATCGGAGTTGAGGAAGACGATGTCGATCTCCCACCTCGGTGCATGATTCTTGGGGGTTGTTGGGGGGGTCTGGGGTGGTTCACAGCGGCCGGAACGGCGACGACATCATGGCGGCAACGCTCGGTGCGTGCTCCAGAGCCAACGATGGCATGGCGGCATTCCCATCGCTGCAGTGGATGAAATGAGACGATATCAAAATAAGAATTGTTTGGCATGATGAGGAGAATATGGAACCTGGACGAGATAGAGGTGGAGATGGCTCGACGACGATTAGTGACGCTTTCTTCTCCACGGCTAGCGGCGAAAGAAAGATGGAAGAGAGCAGCAGGAGCTCCTTTCCTCGGTGGGCTCGGTTCTGGAATGGTGAGAATGGTTGTGCGACTCGTTCGCAAGGAGATGAGGGCGAGCTCGGCTTTGCCACGTCGAGTCCACGCATCGAGCATCACCGGCGTCGATCTCTCTCGTTCTCTCTGTCTCTCTTGGTTTGCTTGAGCGGTGGAGATTTTGTACTGAGGTGGGGCTAGCTCAAGGGACTGCCTGGTGGGTCCCAATCGATGTAAACAAGGCTTGACAGAGAGAGCTGGGTAAGAGTTTGAGTGAAAATCGTTTTCTAGAAAATTTCAGGATTATTTCTTTCTCCTCTTTGTAATTCCATAGTTTAATTTATGGCATGATAAATTAGATTCGATTTTTCTAGAGGTATAAGAAAATACCATTTTCTTTGGTTGCACTTAAAAATTTCTTATATTTTACTCTCAGACAAATAAAGAAAATAGGCATGGCTAAAATTGAATTGAATTTTAAGGAGGTCAAAACTAATAAACTAAATTCTGGAAAAATTATATTAATTCATGATAAATAAGATAGTCTTTGAATAAATTATGTTTTATATACACTTTCATATAATTTAATGCATGTTTTGATGAGGTATGAGTTTTGCCGATTAGTGTTTAGGATTAAACCGGATTTTGACTTCTTTGACCAATTTAATTGAAGGTCTAGATGTAAAGATAAAATCATGCCAATATTCCAGTGAGTCTAATATACTGATTAGCATCTACATGAATCTTTCCATGATTTTATCTTACGCCAATTATTTTTATAAATTTGCATGACTTAATTATGTATATATGTTATTGCTATGAAAATGCAATTAGGTGTTTATAAAAATTATATTTAAATTGCTCTTAACCTGAGATGGTATTATTGAGTTTGATTTCCTTCTCACCATACATGATTTCATAAGTTTGTTGTATATTTATACATATGCTTTTGTGTTATTTTAAAGAAAAGTTAAAATGAGATTAAGGTGAAAAGTGAGATATTTGTGAATTGATGTTTTTGTGAAACTTTGTGTTCATGACCCACATTCAGTTGAGTTGCCAAATTAGATAGTGGATTCTAACAGAGGTTATGTTGTAATTTGTAAGTCATATAAATCTTAGGAGGTCCTTGACTTTGTTTATTTATTCCCATGATGCAAATGAAGCCTATTATAAAATGCATCCAAAATCCAAAAACATTTAAAAATGACTCAACTCACACACCACATCTTGTGTTTATGCAAGCATGCAAATGTCTCACATGTCAGATTAAATTGGGAAGGAAAAGGTTTGAAATTGTTCGCAAATTTACATATGGGCACTAGCTAGTTTAACCTTATATAGGTTTTATATTTGAAAATTTTTAGTCATTAACTCAGAAACATATTTTTATTATTTAGTTGAAGTCAAAATTTGAAATTCGAATCTTGGGTATGTTACAGTTGCCTGGAGAGGGGGTTCATAGTCAGTGGACAGCAAGGCATGGATTGTCTCCTCCAAATCGTCATCGTCATCTGCCCCCATGTTGTCATCATGAAATGGAGAAGTTGTAGGGTCGCCCCGCCAGCAGGCGGGATCGCTTCCCGAGAATCGTTCATCTTGGGCTGAGCCAGATTGGCCTCCCGATCATCTTCTCTGCTCCGCGGGGATGATTCTGGGACGTCACCTACGTTGTCTGACTCCATCGACCTTGCGAAATCCTGAGCACTCGGCCAAGCTCCGTTGCCCCCGAGTGGCCCGCCAGCGATATCAGTCGGGTGTGTGGCACTGTCCTTCACAGTGGAGTTGTCAGGTTGGCGGCCCGTTCGGAGTCTCCTAGGTCGCCTCGGCCTGAGTCGACTTTGTGGGTTTGTCCTTCTTGTCAGCTCTCCCAGGGTCAGCTTGGGTCGAAGACCTGATGCCAACAGTTGAAGTTAGGGTGAACAAAAGCTAAGGTCACGATCAACGACAACAAGACTGATTTGCAAACTCACCCAGTGGATCGACGTGGGCGAATCTTGGGGAGCCAGCTAGTTTTAGGTTGGTTGGTAGGGGTGGCAATTTCCCCGCTGGGGCCGGGTCCCTGGCGGGTACCATCCCCAATGGGGCCAAGTGGGATTTTTCACCTGCGGGTGAGCGGGGTGGGTCCCCACAAATTTGCGGGGATAGGGGTAGGGGAAGAAATTCACCCGCGGGTGACCCGCGGGGCCGGGGTATGAGTGAAAAACAGCAAATTTGGCCCATCTGGCCCATTTAAGCGATGGGATATATAGGTGTTCAACCCTAGCTTCTCCTATAGACAGCCAGGTGGGCCGGCCGGGCTGGCACGGCCCATGGCACGACTCGGCACAACCCGTTACGGCACGGCCCGTGTCCTGGAGCGGGCCGTGCCGTGCTGGCCCGTGTGCCACGTGCGCGGCCCAGGCACGGCCCACCACGCTGCCGTGCCGTGCCGGGCCGGCACGGGCACGAATCAGCACGCGGGCTGGCGAGGGCACGTGGGCCGGCCGCAACCCGGGAATCCGGAAAATAGAGAAAAAAAGGGAAAAAAGGAGGAAAAGAGGGAAAAATAGGAAAAAATAAAAAAAAGAAAAAACTGTGAGGAAAATAGGGAAAAAATTAAAAAAAAGGAAAAAGAGGGGAAAAATTAAAAGGAAGAAAAAAAGGAAAATAAAAAATATGATTATAATTTATAATAAATAGGAAATTAGGGAAATAAATATAAAAAAGATGATTATAAAAAATAGGAAAAATATAAACAAATATAAAGATAAATAAATCTACAGTAGTCGGGTCGGGCCGTGCCAGCACGCCGGGCCGCGGCGTCGGCCCAGGCACGGCCGGCCACCTCGGGCCGTGCCGGCCCGGCACGACGGCTAACGGGCCATGCCGTGCCTGGGCCATCTACAGTACCGCCGTGCCCGGGCCGGCCCACGTGCCTCCGGCCCATTTGGCCGTGTATAGCTTCTCCCATCCAGCCACTCCTCCCACCTCCCAGCCGTAGGCAGCCGCCACCTTCTCCCAGTCCCCAGACGCGGACCAGGCGGCACCAGGCGACAGCACGCGGCGTCGCCGTGACCGCCACCGCAGCCACCGCGATCGCAGGCCGGCTCCCGAGTCGCGACTTCGCGAGCGACCAGGCGGCACTAGGCAACGATGCGTGGCGTCGCCGCGACCGCCACCGCCGCGACCACGATCGCCAGCTCCTCTGCGTGGCAGTCTACCTTCTCTCTGCCCCTCCTCCTCCGGTGTCCGTCGCAAGAAGAGTAGACACCGTCCGTCGGCCTGCCCGTCCCCCAACACGCGACCAGCCGGCCACCCTCCGTCCCTCCTTCTCTGGCCTCCGTCGCAAGGAGACGCCATCCGCCGGAGCCCTGCCCCTCAGCGCGCGACCACCCTCCATCCCACTCTGTCGCCGGAGCTCGCCCGTTATCGCCACTTTCCGGAGCTCGTTCAGATTCAGAAGGGAGTGTTACTGTGGGAAAATATGTCTTTGATGAAGAGGTAGCTAGGAAAGAGCTTGCGCTGATGATATGCCTCCATGAGTACCCATTGTGTATTGTTGATCATGCTGGTTTTCGAAGGTTTTGTGGTGCATTACAACCTTTGTTTAAGGCTGTGTCCAGAAACACTATTAGGAAGGATATCATTGAGTTGCTTAGGGTCAACAAGGTGGCTATCATAAATTATTTTAACAAGCTTGAAAGCCGTGTTGCCATCACCACTGATATGTGGACAGCAAGTTATCAAAAGAAAGGATACATGGCAGTCATTGCTCATTTCATTGATGATAATTGGAACCTGAAAAGTTTTCTTCTGAGGTATATTGAATTTGTGCTGCACAGTTTGATATTTCGTACTTGTTACCACTTTTGAGTCTATACTAATGTTTCTTTTTATATTTCCTATTTTATAGGTTCATTTATGTGCCAGCCCCGCATACCGGTGAAGTTAGAAGTGATGTTCTTCATGAGATCCTTGTTGATTGGAACATTGAGAGGAGGCTATCGACTATTACACTTGACAACTACACCATGAATGACAATCATGAAAGATAAGTTGCCTATTGACACTCTTTTATTAGATGGTTCAATGTTGCATATGCGTTGTTGTGCGCATATCTTAAACCTAATTGTGAAAGATGGCATGACTATCATGAATAAAAACATTGAAAAGGTTCGTGATAGTGTTGCTTTTTGGACAACCAGTTATTTCTGAATCCCAAATTCGCACTGAGTTAGATTTGTACTTGGATGAGCAACCGTTGCCTAGAACACAAGATTTTGATATTATTAATTGGTGGAAGTTTGGAGGGATTAGGTACCCATCTTTGAGAAAGATTGCTTGGGATATTATGGCAATTCCTGTGACAATGGTAGCATCTGAATCTGCATTCAGTACAAGTGATAGGGTGATTAGTCCACATCGTAGTCAACTTACACCGGAACTTATAGAAGCACTTATGTGTGTGCAAGCATGGGGCCGTGCTGACATGTTAGGTACCTTCATACCTTTGTTTCTTTACTCAATCATATTACTTGAAATATTGAATTGAGGTCTAACTATCATAACACTTGAATTATTCTACACTATTAGGTGAATTTGTTAACAATAGGAATGCATTGAGGACTGTTCTTGAGGATGAACCAGAAGAGGTACTTGTATTTGTTACTTATATTTGTTCTTGCTAGTATTTTTAACATATGATGTTCACTCTAAATTCCTATTTCAGGATCAATCCACTGTCACTGTACTTTGAAGCTTAGGAGGATGTTGCAGTACTCTCATGGATGGATGGATGGTGCAGTTTAGGAGGATGTTGCAGTACTCTCATGGATGGATGGATGGTGAAGGGACTGAAGGTTTGAAGAATACTGGATCAAGTAATTGCATGATTTTGCCTACTTATCTATTTTATTTTGGCAATGTAATAAGACTAAATTAGGTTATGTGCTTGATTGCTTGGTATGCCTATCTATCTATTTTATCTGAGACTGAGAAAGTGAGAAGTGAGAACATAATTTTGGCTTGTTTGCTTGAACTGTTGAAGTTCAACACTTGATGACTTGAACATGAACTTCTTATCTCTCTAAGTGTGATTGTCTGATTGACCTATTTATGCGATTATGTCAATGTGTGATGCTATGATGAGTTTATGTGGACTGTGGCTATTGAAATTTTAGTGTCAACTCCACCAATAGTTCAATGTTGTGAGTTCAATGTTGTGATGTTTCAATAGAGTATCAACTCCACCAAAGTGTTGCGGGGCCCCGCTCACTCGCTGAGTCGCTGGGTCCCTATGGGGACGGGGCGGGTGAGGTTTTTCACCCGGTGGGGCCGCGGGCAGGGGAGTTTTTGTCCAACCTGGCCCCACCTCCCCCGTTGCCACCCCCTACTGGTTGGCCCTTCAGCAGCAGATGAGGGGGATGGCGACGGAGTCGACGATGGTGCAGGTGGCTTGGTTTTCTCCTTCTTGGTGCTTGGGCCTGAGTCAGTTGCCTCGGCTACTTGTTTTCCCTTCCCGTAAACAGGTGAAGTGGCTACAGGGCGCGCGGTCTCCCCACTCACGTTAGGCCCTCCAGTCAGTTGTCGGGGGTTGGTGTCACCCGGCCGCTGAGTGGCTTGGCGCTTGGGGGATGGCTCTTCGGCCAAGCTATCAGCAGCACACCATTTTGCCGTTATTTGTGGTAGTCACATTTCAAAGATAATGAGTTTAAGCTGTGAGATTCGTCATATCAAAAACAAATCAAAGCATGCATCTAAGTATACCTTGGGACAAGCCAGATTGTGGTGAAGGAGCCCGGGGCAGCCTTCGGTGCTCTGATTTCTATACCCAGCTTAAAGAAGTCGGATAACCGCTTGGCCGCCACATCTTTGTTGTAAGGCCCTGGGGTTTCTTTGGTTGGGTCCCTTGAGAATGAGTATTCCCAGGCTAGATGGAGACGATTCTTCAGGGGCTGCACCTTTCGAATGACGAAGTTGCAAGCCACGGTGATGCCCATTAGACCTTGTTTCTTGAGGTGCCAGATCCCCTTCAACTTGATGATGGGCTTCGCATAGATGAACAAATATCGCCATTTGGAGGATAGAGATGAGATTGAGATGATGAAGATTAATACTGTAGTAATGGAGAAGTCCACGGAGAAGTCGCTCGCGGGTAACCCAATCCACAATAAAAGAAGGAAAGAAACCACCATCTCGTCGGTATTTGGGGTGGGGAACTCCTCGTTGGTGGTGGCTCGCCATCCAATCAGTTCTTTGGCAGGGAGGACGCCATCTTTCACCGCCTTAGCCAAGGTCGATTCTGTCATAGCAGATGGTACCCATGAGACAGTTTGATCCGCAAGAGGGATTTGAGAGCGGAATAAACTCAACGCAATAATAGATTGATACCGATGCGGCGGAGTACATATAGGCCCAGGACCTGCCTTATCCACACAACCGGTTTATAGAAACAGAACCGAGAGAGATAAGGAGAGGTCCAGCACAATAGGAAACAGATAATGCATAAAATATAGCTAACACCCCCCGCAGTCGCAACGTCGGTGCAACGAACGTTGAGACTGGACCGAAACTCGGAAAAGACAGAACTAGGCAGTCCCTTGGTGAAGATGTCGGCATACTGCGATGTAGTAGGTACATGTAGAACTCGAACAGCTCCAGCAGCAACATGGTCCCGAACAAAGTGGAGGTCAATCTCAATATGTTTAGTCCGCTGATGTTGAACTGGATTTGTGGAGAGATAAACTGCACTCACATTATCACAATAAACGACAGTAGCTTTGGTGGGAGGAGTGTGCAACTCATGCAACAGTTGGCGAAGCCAACATGTCTCAGCCACTGCATTGGCCACGGCCCTGTGCTCGGCTTCAGCGCTGGAGCGAGAGACGGTATTCTGACACTTGGAGGACCAAGAAACAAGGTTATCACCAAGAAACACGGCATAGCCCGAGGTGGACCTTCTTGTGTCGGGACAACCAGCCCAATCGGCGTTGGAATAAGCAACTAAGTCAACAGCTCGAGAACGCTGAAGATGCAAGCCATGATCAAGAGTACCACGAACATACCGAAGAATACGCTTGAGAGTGGCGAGGTGCGGTTCCCGAGGATCATGCATGTGGAGACAAATCTGCTGAATAGCATAAGAGACATCAGGCCTGGTGAAGGTGAGATACTGTAAGGCGCCGGCAAGGCTTTTGTAGTCAGTGGGGTCAGCCACAGGAGTGCCATCATCAGCAGAAAGCTTGGCATTGGTGTCAACCGGCGTCAAACAAGGCTTGCATTCAGACATGCCAGCACGATCAAGGACATCAAGAATATACTGGCGCTGACTAAGATACAAACCAGTGGAGGTGCGATGAACACTGATCCCAAGAAAGTGATGTAATGCCCCTAGATCCTTCATCGAGAATTCTGCCTGGAGAGCGGAGATGGTCCAACGAAGGAGACTATCTGAAGAGGCCGTGAGCACAATATCATCGACATATAGCAGGAGGTACACTGTCGCAGACCCACGATGATAGATGAACAGCGATGTGTCAGAGCGAGCTTCAGTGAATCCTATAGTGAGCAAGAAACTGGCAAACCGACTGTACCATGCACGAGGTGCCTGCTTCAAACCATATAAAGACTTGTTCAAGCGGCAGACCATGTCGGGCTTGGTAGGATCAGTAAAACCGGCAGGCTGGGAGCAATAGACCGTCTCCTGAAGAGTGCTATGAAGAAAGGCGTTCTTAACGTCCAACTGGTGAATAGGCCAATCCTTCGCGACGGCGAGACTGAGAACTGTACGCACGGTCGCTGGTTTAACAACCGGACTGAACGTCTCATCAAAGTCCACACCTGGACGCTGAGTGAAGCCTCGCAAGACCCAGCGAGCCTTATATCTGTCAAGAGTCCCATCAGCCTGAAACTTGTGGCGGAAGATCCACTTGCCGGTGACGACGTTAATGCCGGGCAGACACGGAACCAGATCCCACGTTCGGTTGGCAAGAAGAGCAGTGTACTCCTCTTCCATTGCCGCACGCCAATGAGGGTCAGCCAGGGCCGCACGATATGTGCGATGCACTGGCGAGAGTGGTGAGGCGTGGAGGTTGAGGCGATCAACCGGACGACGAATGCCTACCTTGCCGCGAGTAACCATGGTGTGGTCGTTGTCAGGTGGTGAAACGCCAAGTGTGGGCGGCGGCGCTCGGTCGCCCGGGACACGCGCACTGCGAGGGCCCATGGGTGCTCCGGTCGGTGGTGGGTGAAGTACAGATGGGCCAGCCATGGGAGGTGGGCCGAAGCCTGGAGAAGGACCAAGTCGTGAGTCCGGCCTGGTGGAGGAGCCGACAGATGGAGCTAGAGACCAGGGAGCAGGCCCAGTCGAAGTATCGTCAGGAGAGGCCCGCCAGACGGTCCCGGAGATACGTTGGGCCGGGAGGCTGATGGCCCGCCCGAGACAGGATGGGCGCCAGACGGAGCGCCAAGGGAGTTGGGCACTGTTGCTCCAGATTGGAGGCCACTGCTGGAAGTAGTGTGGCGACTAATGGGAGTCGGGAGCGGCGCTGTAAAATCCTCAAGAAAATCCAAATTAGTAGCATATGCATTGCTAGTCATCTCAGCGAATGGAAACGAGTGCTCATCAAACACCACATGACGAGAGATATAGACCCTATTAGAAATAGGATCAAAACACCGGTACCCTTTGTGATTCTCAGGATAACCTAAAAACACACACATGATGGATCGAGGAGAAAGCTTGTGGGGAATAGTGGCGGAAAGGTTGGGGTAACACTTGCAACCAAAGACTCGAAGATGTGTATAGGAGGGGTGAGCACCATAAAGGGCAAAGAACGGTGTGTGATGGTGAAGAGTTTTGGTGGGATGACGATTAATGAGATGGGTAGCGGTGTGGAGGGCCTCAACCCAAAAGGAAGCGGGGAGGCTGGCTTGAAAAAGCAATGAGCGAACGATGTTATTGAGGGAACGAAGCATGCGCTCGGCCTTACCGTTCTGAGGGGAGGTGTGTGGGCATGACATCCGCAGGGAGACGCCATTGGTGAGGAAAAAGGTGTGGGCGTTGGAGTTGTCAAACTCGCGGCCGTTGTCACATTGGATGTTCTGTATATTGGCTGCAAAGTGAGTCTTGACAAAGGCAAAAAAGTGTGATAAAGTGGCAAAGGTGTCGGATTTAAAACGAAGAGGAAAGGTCCAGACATAATGGGAGAAATCATCCAAAATGACCAAATAGTACTTAAAACCAGACACACTAGGTATAGGAGAGGTCCACAAATCACAATGAATAAGCTCAAATTTAGCCGTAGCTCTAGTAAAAGTGCTAGTAAACGGAAGACGAGTATGACGACCGAGTTAACAAGCATGACAGATGGAGGTAGCACCCTTTGGAGTGGGAATAACGGAAGCCTGAGCCAAGCGAGTGAGAGCTTCATGGCCAAGGTGTCCAAGACGACGATGCCAGAGGTCGGTGTTGGCTAGGGAAGCAACAAAAGCCTGTGCTGAGGTAGCCGAGGGAAAGGAGTCTGTCGAGAAGGGGTACAAATCACCGGAACTATTACACCTGGCGATCTCGATCCTGGTTTGGTAATCCTTCACAGAGAGGCCAAAAGGGTCAAAGCAAATAGAACACCAATTATCACGAGCAAAACGGCGTGCAGAGATAAGGTCTTTAATAATGGAAGGAGACACTAAAACATCATTGAGCACAAACGAACGGTGCGGACAATGTAAGTGAGCAGTGCCGGTAGAGGTGATAGGTATGAGTGAACCGTTACCAACAACTATATGTGAAGGAAAAGTGTGGGGGGAGGATGAGACGCACTAAGGATACCGGTATTAGAGGTCATGTGGGAAGATGCACCTGACTCCATGTACCATTCGTTGGAGTTGGGAGGCATCAACGTAGAGGTGCTGAAGGAGCTTGCAAGAGCCTGTGGGTCCCACTGGGAAGGGCCAGCCCAAGAATGCGGCGTAGCAAGAATAGTAGACGCCATGTTGTGGGGCGTCGGCCCAGGGAGCTACAGCTACGGTAGTAGGCCAGTTTGCTGAGGGAAGCCGGTATGGGCCGGAAGCCCAGGAGGAGCCTGCAAGTAGTAGTCGGGTGGACCGGCCTTTTAATAGCAGATTTTTGTAATCGGTTCGGAGAGGAAAGAGGAAACCGAAGCAGAGAAGAAGGACTAAGTTGGAGTCGGACCAAGCATCGTATCGGACTCGGTAAACGTATCGGACTGGGAGAAGAGCTAGCAGGAAGAGTGTATCGGCCGATACGGATTCAATACGGTCATTGGCCGATAGAGGCTGGAAGTTGACAGAGTCAGCGTGGGCTTGGTTTGGGTTCAAGATAAGCTTCAAGGAAGTTGCCAAATAGAGATAAGGCTCGGTTTTAGGCAATTGTATCTTGTAAATCAAGTAGGTTTAGGTCTAATCTTTGGCAAGAGTCTGCCGCAAAGACTTGTTTGTTAGTTAGAGATAAGATTGTGTCCTACATGGACCATGTTGTAATCTCGGGTATAAATATCCCGGTAGTTTGTACATAGAAACTCTCTCTCACAACTCAATACAACAAACAGCCTGTTTTAATCTACTTTCGGCGCATCGCCAACCCTCGCAAGAAGTTAACTCCGGCGAGTTCTTGCTTCCCCATAGCAGAGGTAAGAACTCGTGCCCGACGATCTACATTGTTGGGGCTAGCGTGTCGCTTTAGGCACGTTAAGCCTCGATGATGTGATCGTCGTTTATCATGTTTTGGATGATCTCGACAAGTGTCTTAATTATGCTTCGCCAGCGATTTACTCGTTTTAGGGTTTGTTGCCGACGACAGTTTAATGATTATGCTTGGCTAGATCTTTCGATGCATCTACCATCCCCAAAAGCAATCGGCGACTTGATTTTCTTTGTGTTAAGTCTCAATTCACACTTTGAGTTGCTATCGACCCTAGTCCTGTTTTGAGATCTAACCCAAAGCCTGTTTTCAGTTGTAACTAAGGATAGTACTGGGGTTTCAGCCAGTCTTACCTGATACATATGATTATCATAAGGTTTTTATGTGTATCTGCCATCTACATGAACGGGTTGACGAATATAGATGTATCTGTTATAGATTATTCTTTAGGGTTTATCTCTGATCGTCATATTTATATTGGTTGATTGGATCATATAGGTTCGCACTGGAGTATTAGCTAGTGTAATTATCTTTATTATTTCTTATTGGCCGATGCCATTAATTGACATTAATATGTTGATGAAGGCCGATAAGATTAGAGTCATGCTTTAATCTTAATTTACCACAAGTAAGCCGATATAGCTTTGCCCTATCGGCCGGGCCACGACAATGCGACATCGGCCTATCGGCCGATCGGCCATTGTTTTCTAACATGGTTTACTTGTTTATCTTGTTGATTGCAGATCAAATCAACTGGCACGCCCTACACGCACCTAGGCAAGCCTTTGGACCTGCACTGGAGTAAAGCAAACCTCCCAGGCCGCCGTGGAAACGTGGAACCCGTTTGGTTGCAAGGCGGGTCAAAATTTTACGCCAACACGCTTTTGGCACGCCCAGTGGGACATCAAGAACACAAGCTTTACAACAACAACAAGATCACTGCAGCATGTCAAAGCAGGGTGAGATCTCCGAGGAGAACGTCGTCGCTGTGACCACCGACCAGCTCAACGAGGAGCAAACAGCTGAGATGGACAAGCTGGTCGAGCAGTTTCGGAATATGTACCTGCAGACGTACTCCAGGACTCGGCAAGGCACCCTCATTCAAAAAACCAAGATGGTATTGCCGAGTCCTGGAGATGGAGCCAGCACGTCGGCGGCAGCCCACGACCATGCCGTCAAAACTGAAGAGAACGCCGCGCCGATGTTGTAAGACCGCATCGACTCCGTAGTCCACTCTGCGCTAGTCAACCAGTCGAGGATTCTGGTGAATACATTGACCAATACAGTCAAATCAATTCTGGATGGTTCAATTCACCAGTACAAGCCTCAAGGGCCGATTTTCTTGCCTGAAAACAAGTTCCCTGCTTATCAGACCCTGAGGACCGATTTGAGTTCAACCCCACAGCCGATGGCGCCGATCCCGCCTCCATCAGCTCAGCCGGTGCCAACCATGCCACTAGTCCTGGCCAAGCAAGCAGGAGGAAGTCCCCAGCACATCACGGAGGAACAATTCGTGCAGTGGACGAAGGGGAAACAACCGGTGGTCGAGCCGATGCAGCAAGTTCCAGTGAACTACTTACAACGCATCGCAAGGCTACCAAGTCCCTGTGTTCAGTAACCCTCCGCCACCGACTGCTTACAACGCACCGCAAGGCTACCAGCAGTATACCGTAGGGCAGTACGATGCACAGAATTTGAATCATCACTTCCAACCGTACTTCCCCAGGAAATATCGGGCAGAGGGCCTGCAGCAATCCTACCACCAGTACTTCCCACATCAGCCCGCAGGATACTGGGCCGATATGATAGCTGAGGTGATGCGAGATCAGTTCGGCTTAAAGCCCAAGGAGAGTTCTACAATGTATCGGCACCCGTACCCCGAGGAGTTCGACAAAGTGCCACTGCCAAGCTGATACAAAATCCCGGACTTCTCCAAGTTTTCAGGGCAAGACAACGTGTCTACATACGAGCACGTGAGCCGATTCCTAGCATAGTGTGGGGAGGCATCGACCATAGAGGCATTGAGAGTGAGGTTCTTCCCTCTGTCTTTGTCAGGGTCAGCATTTACATGGTTCTCCTCTTTACCCTGCAATTCCATCAGAGGATGGATAGATCTAGAGAAGCAGTTTCACAGATATTTCTACAATGGTGTACAAGAGATGAAACTGTCTAATCTCACCGCCATCAGGTAACGTGTTGATGAATCAGTCCCAGAATACATCCAAAGGTTCAGGGACATAAGGAATAGGTGTTACAGCCTCAGCTTGACCGATTCTCAACTGGCCGATTTGGCGTTTCAGGGACTAATAGGGCCGATACGAGAGAGGTTCTCCTCTCAGGAATTCGACAGCCTAGCCCAGCTAGCACAACGAGTATCGGCCCACGAGCAACGATTCCAGGAGGCGAAGAAGTTCACCAAGAAGATCAATACGGTCTATCAGTATGCCTCCGACGAAGATGATGAAGAAGATGCCGATGTCGATCTGGCCAAGTGGGGCCGGATGAAGAAGCCGACAGCATGCCAGTGGGCCAAGAAGGGTGATACGGAGGATAAATACGACTTCAACATCAATAAGGCCGACAAAATATTTGACTTACTCCTGCAAGAAAAGCAGATCCAGCTGCCAGTAGGTCATATACTTCCATCGGCCGAAGAAATCAAGAAGAGGAGATATTGCAAGTGGCACAATACCTATTCTCATCATACCAATGAATGCAAAATCTTCCGACAACAGATCCAATCGGCCATCGAGCAAGGCAGGATTAAGATAGATGATGCCAAGCGGCCGATGAAGATAGAAGGACACCTGTTCCCGGTCAACATGGTGCGGGCGGACAGGGCCGACGGCGATGGCCATCGGACCGGCAAGCGACCTTATCAGACCTCGGAGGGCCTGATCAAAAAATACCAGCGGTGGCGGGAGGAACAAGCACAGGATTACGCTGATCAAGACAACTCCTATGACCCTCATTGGGAGTGCGAGTTTTTCCGCTTCTGCTGGAATGAAGGAATGAGGTTGCCATCCATCCAGGAGTGCCCTGCGTGTAACGATGTAGAAAACCCCCATCAGGGCAGCTCGAGCAAGCAAGTGCATCGGCCAAGCAAGCAGAGAAAGTCTGTACATGAGGGGCTAGGGCCGATGCACCATGATCATCGGACCGAGGACGACGAGCAAGTTCAGAACCCCCAATGGTGCCCAAGCGACGTGTTTAGCAAGACACAGAAACGGCGGGTTCAGAGGTTGAGGAGGAAAGAACAAATCCAAGAGCAGTAGGCGACCATAGCCCATCGGTCGGCCAAAACCAGGAAGGAGTGGAGAATAAAATCCGTAGTGGTCAAGGCTGATGAGGGCACCTCCAAGTCAGCTCGAGCTCCTGCGGCCGTAAAAGGTAAAGGTGTAGCATCGGCTTCTGTTAACATGGTTTTCATATTGCCAGCAGAGTACAGCATGCAGACGGCCGATGAAGCGGTAGCCGACAATGAACAGTCCTCGGCTAAGTTACAGTTGTCACCAGACCAAGCCGTGTTCGACAAGCCAGCCGACACCAGCCACAGGCACCTCCGGCCGCTATACATCAAGGGATTCGTCAATGGGCGGCCGATGACGAAGATGCTAGTCGATGGCGGCGCGGTAGTAAACCTAATGCCATACACAACTTTCAGGAAGCTTGGAAAAGTGCCCGAAGACCTCATCAAGACCAACATGGTGCTGAAAGACTTTGGTGGCAACGCATCCGAGGCGAAGGGGGTGCTAAACGTGGAGCTCACCGTGGGCAACAAGACGATGCCCACCACCTTTTTCGTCTTTGATGGAAAGGGTAACTACAGCCTGTTGTTGGGACGGGATTGGATCCACGCAAATTGTTGCGTCCCTTCAACAATGCACCAATGCCTTATACAATGGCAAGGGGACCAGGTCGAGATCGTGCAGGCCGATCGGTCAGTACACGTGGCCAATGCCGATCTCGCGGTTTGGGAGATGGAGGGAATCGATTGCCTATCCGGACGAGTTTGGGATGCCGATTTTCTCAAGGTAACTGATTGCGATATCGAGACGATTGAAGATCAAGACAAGCAGTTGCTTTAACAAAGATGTACCATCCGCTGCCCAAGATGAGCAAGCTAATCCCTACACAGATGATGCAGTGGATGAGTTAGATGGGAAATTGGGACAAGGCTTTACGTCGGCCGATCAGCTCGAAGAGATTGATATAGGAATAGGTGATAGGCCTAGGCCGACGTATGTAAGCGCTAACCTGCCAAAGGAATATAAACATAATTTGATAAATCTTTTGAAAGAATTCATAGACTGTTTTGCATGGGAATATCATGAGATGCCAGGGTTAAGCCGATCGATCGTAGAACATCAGTTACCTATCAAACCAGGCTATCGGCCGTTTAAGCAGGCTCCTAGGAGATTTAAGGCTGATATGCACGAAGCTATTAAAGTAGAGATCACCAGGCTTTACGACGCCAATTTTATCAGACCCTGCCGATATGCGGAGTGGGTTTCCAACATAGTTCCAGTGTTAAAGAAAAACGGCAAGCTCAAGGTGTGTATTGATTTCAGAGACCTAAATAAAGCGACGCCAAAAGACGAGTACCCTATGCCGTTGGCCGATTTGCTGGTAGATGCTGCGTCTGGACACAAGATTATCAGTTTCATGGATGGGAACGCAGGCTACAACCAGATTTTCATGGCCGAGGAAGATATTCACAAGACGGCCTTCAGGTGCCCGGGGGCAATCGGCCTATATGAGTGGGTTGTCATGACCTTCGGCCTCAAAAACACTGGAGCTACTTATCAGAGAGCCGTGAATTATATTTTTCATGATCTTATCGGCTCACTGATTGAGGTTTACATTGATGACGTCGTCGTGAAGTCCAAAGAGTACGATATGCACCTGGCCGATGTACGCAAGGTACTAGAAAGAGCAAGGAAATATGGTTTAAAGATGAACCCTAACAAGTGTGCCTTTAGCGTATCGGCCAATCAGTTTCTAGGTTTCTTGGTCCATGAAAGAGGAATCGAGATTACACAGAAGAACATTGATGCTATAAAGAATATCAAGCCTCCAACCAACAAGACCAAGTTACAATCTCTGCTAGGGAAGATCAACTTTGTCCGGTGCTTTATATCAAACCTATCAGGAAGGATAGAACCATTCACTCTGTTATTGAAGATAAAGGACGATCAAGAGTTCGTATGGGGTGATAAGCAACAAAAAGCGCTGGACGATATCAAGGAATATTTAAGTTCCCCTCCAGTTTTAATCCCTCCGCAGAAAGGGATTCCATTCAGGCTGTACCTATCGGCCAATGAGAAATCCATCGGCTCAGTTTTGGTTCAAGACATTGATGGCAAAGAAAGAGCTATTTTTATCTCAGTAGGAGGTTGTTAGATGCCGAGACAAGGTACATGCCGGTGGAGAAATTATGCCTATGCTTATATTTTTCATGTACTAAGTTGAGGCATTATTTACTTTCCAATGAGTGCATTGTGGTAAGTAAGGCCGATGTGATGAAATACATGCTATCGGCCCCTGTTTTAAAAGGGAGAATTGGGAAGTGGATTTTTGCCTTAACAGAGTTTGACCTCAGATATGAATCGGCCAAAGCAGTCAAAGGACAAGCCCTGGCCGATTTCATTGTTCAACATAGAGACGATTCAATCGCATATGCAGACATTGTGCCATGGACATTGTATTTTGATGGATCCGTTTGCAGACATGGATGCGGTATCGGCCTGGTCATCATATCCCCTCGGGGGGCAAGCTTTGAGTTTGCTTTTACCATCAAGCCTTATTATACTAACAATCAAGCAGAGTATGAAGCGGTGCTTAAAGGTTTGCAGTTATTACAAGAGGTCGAGGCCGATTCCGTAGAGATCATTGGTGATTCATAGATGGTCATTAATCAACTTTCTGGGGAGTATGAATGCACGAATGATATTCTCAGAGTCTACAACGAGGAGTGCAAGGAGTTGCTACAAGTTTTCAAGATCGTGGCGATGAGGCATATACCCAGGAAGCAGAACTTCGAGGCCAATGATCTAGCTCAGGGGGCATCGGGATACAGGCCGATGGCTAAGGATGTTCAGATTCAAATCGCTGCTGTGGATGCCGACGACTGGAGATTTGTTATCATTAATTATTTGAAAAATCTTTCCCAGTCGGCGTCACGAAAGATGAAATACAAAGTGTTGCAGTATGTCCTGTTAGATGATGACCTATACTATCGGACGAGTGATGGTGTATTGCTCAAGTGCTTAGGTCCCGAGGAAGCCAAAATTGTTATGAGCGAGGTACATGAAGGGATTTGTGGAACCCATCAATCGGCCCATAGAATGAGATAGCTTTTGAAGCGCGTCGGATATTTTTGGCCGACAATGCTTGAGGATTGTTTCAAGTTCTATAAAGGATGTCAAGACTGCCAAAAGTTTGGAGCAATTCAGAGAGCACCGGCATCGGCTATGCATCCAATCATAAACCTGTGGCCGTTTCGCGGGTGGGGTATAGACATGATCGGACAGATCAATCCACCATCAAGTAAAGGACACAAGTATATCCTGGTGGCTACAGATTACTTCACCAAGTGGGTTGAGTCCATCCCTCTTAAGAAGGTTGATTCCAAAGATGCGATTCAGTTTGTGAAGGAGCATATCATATATCAGTTTGGATTACCACAGACACTGACCACTGATCAAGGATCAATTTTCGTGTTCGATGAGTTTGTCCAGTTTGCCGACAGCATGGGTATTAAGCTGTTAAATTCTTCTCCGTATTATGCGCAAGCTAATGGGCAGGCAGAAGCTTCTAATAAGACTTTAATCAAGTTGATCAAGAGAAAAATCAACGAACAGCCGAGGCAGTGGCATACCACGCTGACCGATTCCCTTTGGGCGTATCGGATGGCCTGTCATGGTGCAATTCAAGTGCCGCCGTATAAGCTGGTTTATGGACATGAAGCTGTGCTGCCTTGGGAAACCAACATCGGCTCAAGAAGGATTGCTTTGCATGACGACATGACAGCCGATGAGTACCATAATCTTATGGTCGATGAGTTAGATGATTTGGCACACGTCCGGTTGCGGGCCTTGGAGAAAATCAAACGAGATAAAGATAGAATGGCTCGTCATTATAACAAAAAAGTTGTTGCCAAGTCATTTGAAGAAGGGGATCTGGTTTGGAAGTTGATACTGCCGATTGGTTCCAGAGATAATAAATTCGGCAAGTGGTCACCTAATTGGGAAGGTCCTTTTTAGATCCATCGATGTGTTCCTCACAATGCTTATTTGCTCAAGGGATTAGATGGTGAAATTTATGGATGAGCTCTTAATGGCAAATACTTAAAGAGATATTATTCTAGCTGATTGGCCGATGCGATTTATGATTTTCCCGAGCTTGGACTTCTTCAGATTTGTTCATATCAGATTCGGCTGATTGGCCGATGAGATTTATGTTAATCAAAAACAAGAGGTTATCAGTTTACAAGAAAAACATAGAATATAGTACATCAGCTTATGAATTTTTCGATAGCTGCTATGGCCTTGTGGCGGATTTGATCAATATCCTCTATTGCTTGGGCGTCATCGGCCGCTGACCCTGGGATTGGTTTCAAGGATTTGCTCAGGGTTGCCAGGTACTTGGCCGATGCCTTCAGCTTCGCCGTCTGGTCTTCTATGGCCTTCGGTGACGCAGCTATCCCAGCCTCGACTTCTTGGATTTCTTTACGAGTTGCTTCCAGCTTTGACACGAGGTCTGCTTCGAGGCGGTGAAGTTCTGTGAGTCTGTTTTTCAAGACGATCGGCTCGACAGCCAGCTCATCCAACCGGGTTTTGTCAGAGTTAACTTGAGCTTTGCTGGCGGTCAAGGCCGATTTCAAGCTTTCTTGTTCACGCCTCTCTGCGATTCTTTCTTTAGCCCTGTGGAGCTTGAATTGGTATTGTTCCAAGAAGATGGCCGGTGTTAAGATCTCCATCAGGTCTTCAGGTAACTGGTCCTGAATTTCCTGCACCCTGCTCCTAATGGGGTTGCAGTTCTCCACCAGGGTTTCCAACGAGGACTCCAGCCGATTGACGATGTCGGACAGCCGGTTTTTCAAATCTTCAGAGATTGACGTCTTGGCTGTGCTAGGTGGCTCCTTGTCCTCATCATCGAGAAATTGGCTGATATCAAAAGAGAACATATCGGCTAAGCTCTACAAGCGTTAAGATAGGGCATGGTTAACCCAGTCAAATGAAATCGGCAAGGGATTCGAAGTGATCTGGTTTACCTGTGATGGGGCATCGGCTATGCTTGCATTGGTTCCCTTTCGTTGACTTGATACAGTAGGCGAGGGGGTTGGCCGATGCGGTGTAGGTGATGGAGCTCGTGGCTGAAAAGAGACAAGAAAGGACGATCAGATCCATATCATCAGAAGGATAAGACAAAAAAGATCAACTCTTACCGAGGCAATCGGAGAGGGTGGTGGAGAAGGAGAAGGTGTCTCTAATCGGGCCTTAGCTCGCTCGTGTTGTTGCGTGGTGGCCTTCTTAGTCCTGGGCGGCGGAACCGATTGAGTTCGCTCCTTTAGCAGAGACGATGCAAGAACCTGCAAGGGATCAGGGTGTAACGTACCAACATAAGGGGACTGCATAGATTCAATAAAGGAAATACGCTAACCTTGCGGACTGCATGTCTGGTTTTCCTTGGTTGGGCAGTGACGGTTTGGTCATCGGCCGGTGGGATTGTGGTGGTCTCGGTCGATGGTTCTTTAGCAGTTTTAGCCGATGGATTTTCTTCTTCAGGCAAATCAGCGGCAACTGCATCAACCTCCTCCTCCATTACTTGGTCGTCCAAAAATTCTTCTACGGAGGGGTCTAATTGAACAGAATCGGCCTGGTCGGCAGCCTTGGACTTTTTCGCAGGTTTTTGAGGTTTGTCCCTTGCTGGCGCTTTCCTTTTACTAGTCTCTTTGGCTATCGGCCCTTGGAGCAGCGATGAGACCTTTGGGGCGGTAAGGCCGATAGCTGATTCCATAACAGAATTACCCGATGGAGCCAGGACCATTGCATATGATATCTTTTGTCCACTATTGCTCATGGATGGAATCGGGCCATCGGGGACTAGAGGGCTAATATCCTGGATAAGCTCTGTTAGATGGAATCTGGCCGATTGATGGAAGATATGAGCAGCCCATTCTTGCCACCATGCTTGGAAGCTGATGTGGATGAAGGCGCTCAAATGCAATCGGTCACAGTCACCCAGGTTTGGGATTTCAATCTCCAGTGCTTTACTCATGATCAGCACTGATGAGATCGTGCCCCTGCTCTCTAGGAGTTTATCGAAGTATAAGTTGATGGGAAGTTGTCCAAGCCCGCACTGTCTAGCAGCCACCATGGGATTGTAGAATTCATAGGACAGGCTGGTGCTTCTTCCTTGGAATATGCCTACTGGGAGCAAGCATGGGGTGATGCCGATCATAAACGATTCTCGAGACTCCATATCATCATTCACCAGGTCCAAGTGGAGGTCGTCAGGGAGTTCAAAATCCTGGTCTGAGGTGTAGATGAACATGTCCATTTTAACTGACGGGGGGCCGATGTAGAATCGGATGAACCATGTGGACATGTCTTCAGCCGATTGATCTGCTCCAGGATAGACAGAGGCCGCTTCTCCAAAAGACATGCACCTTTTGGTTCTGGGATCTTCATGATCGGTGTATTTTGATGGGAAGCAGGAGTGCGATAATGGGGGCCGATCGACTATGGTGTTGGTATGGATAGTTAACCAAAGTTGGATAAACCACCATGGTCCTCCATGTGCCACAGTTTGCTTCAGCATCAGATCTTGGGTGGCAGAATGAAGCAGCCGATAGACAGCTCCCAGGAGATATCGGCCAAGGGGGATTTGTTTCTTATCAACCAGAGCTTGAGCCAAGTGTTGGCAATTTAGAGTAGAGCCGCAGGTTGACCCACAGAAAACAAATCTTTCCAACCATAGCATCAGGAAGGCCACGTGTTCTCTCTCTGAGACTGATCCTTGTTCCATATGCTCAGAAATATATCCAGACCAGCCTCCAATCTTCTTGGTTTTCAACTTATGGCTGTTGTTTGTTAGGAGGCTGAAGGGATTGATCTCGGACTGGATGTCTAGTCTTGTCAGCAGCTTGACGCCAATCAATGTTGGGGTCATCGGACCTTGCCGGAATAGGAAAGCGTTCAAGGTGCTAGACCAGAAATAGGTGGCCGCTGACATAAGTGGTTCATTTTTCTTGGTATCGGCCAGGGACAAAGTGATGCATTGGCCGATTCCTATTTCGTCCCAGTGAACTTGCTTGGTTGCAGCAATCCTCTTGTGCCAGGTTCTATACCCATTGAGCTTTGACGGCCAGGATCTGAAGGTGTGCTTCCACGAAGAAACATTGGGCTTGGCTTGTTTGAAAGGGACTCTGTTTGTCTCGGCGTTTATCAGCCAGGTTGGGTCGCAATTGCCCATGGGCCTAATAGGAATCGGTATGACTTGTCGTTGGTGGGGATCAAGATTTGGTTTTTGAAGACCTATGGCATGAGAACAACGATGAAGAGTAAGAGTCGAGGGGCAAGAGCAGGAACCCTAGTCTGAAGAACTCAGCGAGAGAATGAAAATGTGAAGGGATTGACTTACCACGGGGATCTCGGAAGTGTAGAATGGCGCGGAAGCCATTAGTGCTGTCGAAGAGGTCGCTGTTGAAGGGGTCGATGCCGATGGGACGCTGAGGTGTCGCCGGAGTTGACGAGCGCGAGTGCTTAACGAATCGGCGACGGAGGGTTGCGAATCTGGATCTACGCGGTTTTCAGACAAACCCTAGCGAAGAAGTCGATGGGTTCCTCGAAGCTAATTCCGCCACATTATATAATGAAGCGAAATTAGGGGCATGTGTTAACAGCAGATTTTTGTAATCGGTTCGGAGAGGAAAGAGGAAACCGAAGCAGAGAAGAAGGACTAAGTTAGAGACGGACCAAGCATCGTATCGGACTCGGTAAACGTATCGGACTAGGAGAAGCACTAGCAGGAAGAGTGTATCGGCCGATACGGATTCAATACGGTCATTGGCCGATAGAGGCTGGAAGTTGACAGAGTTACCGTGGGCTTGGTTTGGGTTCAAGATAAGCTTCAAGGAAGTTGCCAAATAGAGATAAGGCTCGGTTTTAGGCAATTGTATCTTGTAAATTAAGTAGGTTTAGGTCTAATCTTTGGCAAGAGTCTGCCGCAAAGACTTGTTTGTTAGTTAGAGATAAGATTGTGTCCTACATGGACCATGTTGTAATCTCGGGTATAAATATCCTGGTAGTTTGTACATAGAAACTCTCTCTCACAACTCAATACAACAAACAGCCTGTTTTAATCTACTTTCGGCGCATTGCCAACCCTCGCAAGAGGTTAACTCCAGCGAGTTCTTGCTTCCCCAGAGCAGAGGTAAGAACTCGTACCCGACGATCTACATCGTCGAGGCTAGCGTGTCGCTTTAGGCACGTTAAGCCTCGATGATGTGATTGTCGTTTATCATGTTTTGGATGATCTCGACAAGTGTCTTAATTACGCTTCGCCAGCGATTTACTCGTTTTAGGGTTTGTTGCCGACGACAGTTTAATGATTATGCTTGGCTAGATCTTTCAATGCATCTACCATCCCCAAAAGCAATCGGCGACTTGATTTTCTTTGTGTTAAGTCTCAATTCACACTTTGAGTTGCTATCGACCCTAGTCCTGTTTTGAGATCTAACCCAAAGCCTGTTTTCGGTTGTAACTAAGGATAGTACTGGGGTTTCAGCCAGTCTTACCTGATACATATGATTATCATAAGGTTTTTATGTGTATCTGCCATCTACATGAACGAGTTGACGAATATAGATGTATCTGTTATAGATTATTCTTTAGGGTTTATCTGTGATCGTCATATTTATATTGGTTGATTGGTTCATATAGGTTCGCACTGGAGTATTAGCTAGTGTAGTTATTGTCACGCCCAGAAATTCACTACCAGAATTTCCAAAGCAAATTGTGTATTAAAATCCCTGTCCAGGACCAGCCAGGGTACACAAATGACAAAGTTGCCATACAGATCCACGTCTTACAAAACAATAAAAATCTCTTACAAAACTGCAGCGGAAAAAGGAAACAACTATTCTAATAAACTAAACACTCGCAACGTAGCGACTCCAAACCACAGGCATTCCTCGACGGTAGCAACAAGCCTACTCTTCTGAAAAGTCTTCCTCTGAAACAACCTCCAACTCTGGTGTGGGGAAAAATAAAGCAAGACTGAGTACTACCCACTGTACTCAACAAGTCATACCGGAAAGGAAAATAATGATGCAAGTAATAACAAAGGAGAGCTGCAATGGTTATTTTGCATAAAATACGCATTTAAAAACAATAGTTGAAAACAGTAAAACAGTTGAATTAATTAGTCATAATTAAACCATCACTGTCCAACGCTACACCACGTTGCGACAGGCCCAACCATCCACCTGAACTAAACCATTTCCATTAAGTCAAATTATTAAAGTGTTCAACTAATCACGGTGAATCTGGTTGATCGCCCATAACCGCGGGCACGGCTATTCGAATAGTTTTACTCTGATCAGAGGTAATGCCTCCACCGCTTGTTGCTACCGTCGAGGAATGCCTGTGGTTTGGAGTCGCTACGTTGCGAGTGTTTAGTTTATTAGAATAGTTGTTTCCTTTTTCCGCTGCAGTTTTGTAAGAGATTTTTATTGTTTTGTAAGACGTGGATCTGTATGGCAACTTTGTCATTTGTGTACCCTGGCTGGTCCTGGACAGGGATTTTAATACACAATTTGTTTTGGAAATTCTGGTAGTGAATTTCTGGGCGTGACAAGTTGGTATCAGAGCCGACCTTGACCGTAGGACAAGCCAACTGGAAACCTTTAGAGCCCTCTAAAATTTTTCATGTGCATTTTCCCTTAAAATTTAAATTATTTTGGGAAAAGTTCGGGAACTGTGGTCTTTGGGTTTTTTGAAAAAAAAAGGTTCCTTGCATCAAAATTTTCTTTTTGAGCATATGTTGAGTCCCGTTCCTTTTCCCTCTGTAGATGGCAGGTCATCCCCCGACGCACCGTGGTTAGAACATGGAAGGCTTCGTGGCAGAGCTTGCCCGTATGACTTTGGTTGTAGGATACCTTGAAGCGCCGGAGTACACCACGATCGAGCCTCTCAGTGGCGAGTTCCCGTTCCGAGTCCGTTTGGAAGTACATGGCTTCGTGGGCACCAATCTTCCCAATATGGTGGTCACCGCTTCAGGAGGATCTGATGAGCACGCCTGTCAGGAGGCGGCTTACTTGATGATGGCCAGGATGCGAGAACTACACGACTACGCTCTCCACAACTCGGCGTACCGTTATCATCCTCGTCGCGGTAGCTCTTCTACCAGCAGCACCTACCGATCTGCAGCGGAGGAGAACGACACTACCTTCGGACGGATGGTCACAGTGATGAAGGGTCTGGACAAGATGCACGCCGATCTCCACAATGCATCCAAGGCTCTTAATGACCAGAAGTTGATCAAGATCGCCCGCTTGGAGGATGAAGTCGCACGGCTCAAGGCCGATAATGCTAGGTTGTGAGGACACCCAGCGTCAGGAGGACTCAGGATTCGCACCATGCCAAGGAAGAGGACCACCGCTCCTGTACGTATCCAGCTTGCGCCAAGGAATTCACCACCCGCTCCAACGCCAGTTCCGCCGCCGCCACCAGGGTTCGCCATCACCTTCGCCCCGGCGTCTGCGTACCAGGGTCCAGCCAGTGGTAGCGGAGGTTGGTTGCACGCCACACCCAGTGGTAGCAACGGCAGTGGTTCAAGTTCAGAGCCAACAAGTGGAGACACTGCCATGGCGGATTCCGGAAACCGTTCCGAGCATTAGGCTCGTTACCCTTAGTTTTCCGTTTTCCTTAGTTTGATTTCTTGTTAGATGCTGTGTGTTAGGTTTGTTGCCTGGGGTTTAGCCGATGGTCGATACCATGTGCCTATGGTATGGCTATCTTATTAAGGATTGTTGCGTGCTGTTTTGGAAGTGTTTTAAGTTAGACCACAACAATTACAGTTAAATTAATAATATATTAAAGCTTTGTTCTGAGCAATCTGTTTTCTTTCTTGTCCATTTCTTTCTGCTGGTTTTTCTCCTTCAGATGGTCAACACCAGGACAAGTGGTAACAACAACGGACAAGAGGGATCCCAGACTAATGGAACAAACACCAACGCTCCTCCTCCACCACCGGATAATCCCACTCTTGCTCAAGTGCTAGCTAGCCAGACGCAGATGATGGCGGCTATGATGCAGCAAATGCAGCAGCAGCATCAACAAATGCAACAGCAAATGTTGCAACAGATGCAACAACAAGCTCAACAGCAGCAGGAGCAGGCCCAACAGAATCAACCACCACCCCAATCCAAGTTGCCGGAGTTTCTTCGTGTCAGACCGCCGGTTTTCTCAAGTACTACTAATCCCATGGAAGCGAATGATTGGCTTCATGTTATTGAGAAGAAGCTTAATCTACTCCAGTGCAATGATCATGAGAAGGTCGCTTTCGCTACCCATCAATTGCAGGGTCCCGCTTCGGCTTGGTGGGATAACTATTTGGTTACCCGTCCACCCGAAACGGAGGTCACTTGGGTGGAGTTTTGCCGCAGTTTCAGGAAAGCCCAAATCCCTGACGGCATAGTAGCCCAGAAGAAGAGGGAGTTTAGAGCGCTCCACCAAGGTAGTAGAACAGTGACGGAGTACCTTCATGAGTTTAACCGTCTCGCACGTTACGCTCCGCAGGATGTGCGCACTGATGCGGAAAGGCAGGAAAAGTTTCTTTCCGGCCTGGATGATGAATTGACCAACCAGCTAATCTCAAGGGATTATGCTGATTTCGAGAAGTTAGTTGATAAGGCGATCCGTCAAGAGGATCAACGCAATAGGATGGATCGGAAGAGGAAGGCAGTCCAATTCAGGACGCAGCAGGGAAGTCAACAGAAGCCCCGGTTCACCGCCGGACAGCAGGGTGGACCTACTACAATGATTGTTCGTCAACATCGACCTTACCAGCCTGGTAATTTCAACAACAACAATTCCGGCAACCGCAACAACAACGGGGGACAGCCCAACCGCAACCCGGTTCCGCGCCCGCCAACGGCCGCAGCTCAGCCAGCTCCATCGACTCAACCCAGGAAGGAGTCCGGCGGAAAATCATTTGTCTGCTTCAACTGCAACGAGCCTGGACACTTCGCCGACAAGTGCCCGAAGCCAAGGCGTGCAGGACCCAAGTTTGTTCATGCTCGTGTCAACCATGCGTCGGCAGAAGAGGCGCTAGCAGCACCAGAAGTGGTATTGGGTACGTTTCCTGTCAACTCAGTCCCAGCTACAGTTTTATTTGATTCTGGTGCAACGCATTCCTTTATTTCCAAGAATTTTGTGGGGAAACATGGTCTAAGAAAACAGGAACTTAAGATACCGATGCGGGTCTACACCCCGGGAAGTAGTTCCACCTCTGTCAGTTATAGTCCCTCTGTGGAAATAGAAATCCA
>BDMV01000007.1:1039633-1090160 GCA_008326285.1 Oryza officinalis
AAAGACTTCAGGGTATTCTCTAACAATAGGAATATCCTCCAACTTCTTAATATCTTTCCCTTCTTCTGCGATCTGTTTCATCCCATCTACTTGGTTCAAGCACACTCTCTGCTTCTGGGGTGTCGGCGACTGGAATTTCACGACTTCTCCTTTCTCATTAACCAGAGTGATAGTGCGACTAGCGCAATCGATAACTCCCTTGTGCCTTGTTAACCAATCCATCCCAAGAATGACATCTAGGTCCTTGGACTCAAGAAGGATAAGATTGGCTAGAAATTTAGAACCCTGGATTTCTATTTCCACAGAGGGGCAAACGTGGGCTGTGGTCATCTCATTCCCAGGAGTGTGAACCCACATAGGTGTTCTAAGTTTCACTACTGACAACCCATATGTCCCAGCAAAGCGCTTTGATAAAAAGGAATGTGTAGCACCAGAATCAAAAAGAGTGATAGCTGGAACTGAATTGACAGGAAACGTACCCAATACCACTTCTGGTGCAGCCTGTGCCTCTTCTGCTGACGCATGGTTGACACGGGCATGAACAAACTTGGGTCCTGCACGCCTTGGCTTCGGGCACTTGTCGGCGAAGTGTCCGGGCTCGTTGCAGTTGAAGCAGACAAATGATTTTCCGCCGGACTCCTTCCTGGGTTGAGTCGATGGAGCTGGCTGAGCTGCGGCCGTTGGCGGGCGCGGAACCGGGTTGCGGTTGGGCTGTCCCCCGTTGTTGTTGCGGTTGCCGGAATTGTTGTTGTTGAAATTACCAGGCTGGTAAGGTCGATGTTGACGAACAATCATTGTAGTAGGTCCACCCTGCTGTCCGGCGGTGAACCGGGGCTTTTGTAAGACGTGGATCTGTATGGCAACTTTGTCATTTGTGTACCCTGGCTGGTCCTGGACAGGGATTTTAATACACAATTTGCTTTGGAAATTCTGGTAGTAAATTTCTGGGCGTGACAGTTATCTTTATTATTTCTTATCGGCCGATGCCAATAATTGACATTAATATGTTGATGAAGGCCGATAAGATTAGAGTCATGTTTTAATCTTAATTTCCCACAAGTAAGCCGATATAGCTTTGCCCTATCGGCCGGGCCACGACAATGCGACATCAGCCTATCGGCCGATCGGCCATTGTTTTCAAACATGGTTTACTTGTTTATCTTGTTGATTGCAGATCAAATCAACTGGCACGCCCTACACGCACCTAGGCAAGCCTTTGGACCTGCACTGGAGTAAAGCAAACCTCCTAGGCCGCCGTGGAAACGTGGAACCCGTTTGGTTGCAAGGCGGGTCGAAATTCTACGCCAACACGGCCAGAGCTGCGCCCGCAAAGGGAGGCCGGCCCAGTGCACCAGGTCCGTGGGCCTGGCCTGGCCACATCTGGATGGTGCCGGCCCACAGATTGTATGGCGTGGGACAGGCTGGTCACGCAAGGGAGCCAGAAGGCGGTTGAGCAGCGGCCTGGGGGCCAGCCCGTTGGCCACCCGAGCTGCCCTGGCCTCCACGCGTAGCGCCGCCCTGTCCGCCATTGCCGCCGTCGTTTCCGCGGCCGCGGCGACGATAGCGGGAGTTGTTGCCGGAGCCGCCGCCACCACCGCCACCGCCGCCGCCGCCGCCCTGATTGTTGGTGGAGACGCTGGTGCCGGTGGTGGATGCGACGAAGGCCGTTGCTGTGTCAGACACCGGGCGGTGTCCCTTCGTGATTTCTTCGAGGAGAAGCTGCGATCTTGCCTGGAGAAAACTAGGAAACAGGATTTGTGTGGGAAGGAGAGATTGCATGTTGCCATACTTGGGGCTCAACCCATTGATGAGAGTGAGAACGAGCGTGCGATCGCTCTGTGGTTCGCCAAGATCGGCGAGGCTATCCGCCATTGTCCGGAGCCGGCGGCAATACTCTGTGATAGAAAGATCACCCTGCTGGAAGGTATGGAACTCGGCAGAGAGGTTGATGGCGCGTAGCTCGCGGTTGCCGAGGAATTGAAACTCAAGGTCGCGCCACACCGTGCGAGCGGAGGCGGTCGGCGACATAACTTCTTGGAGTAGGTCTGGAGAGATTGTGCCATATAACCAGGCGAGGACCACACACTCCATCTGCATCCAGTCAGCTTGATCGAGGAGAGGCTCGTCGGAGGCAACGTGATCCGTCAAGGCATATTTGCCAAGAATCACGAGAAATAGACCACGCCATCGGGAATAGTTCGCCGCAGCGAGGTCTAGGGTGACTGGCACCAAGGCTTTAACATTGAGGACGGCGACGGCCTGGGCATGAAGCGCGGAGCGAGCGTCGTTGTCAAGGACGGGCATGGATGGTGCCGGAGGTCCAGTGGTGTTGGGCGCACCGGGAGCGGGAAGCGCCAGCCGGGCAAATAGCGCCGCCAACGCGGGAGACAGGGCCATCAGGACTGATGGCATAGGCGAAGGCGCAGCGGGCGAAGACGAGGCGACGATGGGAGTCGTAGAAAGGGCCGGCATATGCTGCGTGAGTGCAGCGCGCACAGCGGAAGACGCCTTGTCGGCGACGGTTTTTGTCATGGCGTCATCAACCGTCGAGCCGGGAGGAGGTTGGTAGGCCACACGAACAGCATCGGCGACGGACGTGGCAACTGTGTCGACGAGGGCCTCCGGCGTGAGGGAGGAAGTAGCCGTGGACATGGCAGCGTCGGTAGGTTAGGGTTAGAGCGGAAGCGGTGGATCAAAGGAGTCTGATACCATGAGAGCGGAATAAACTCAACGCAGTAATAGATTGATACCGATGCGGAGTACATATAGGCCCGGGACCTGCCTTATCCACACAACCGGTTTATAGAAACAGAACCGAGAGAGATAAGGAGAGGTCCAGCACAATAGTAAACAGATAATGCATAAAATATAGCTAACAGGATTGATTCGTCTGATGAGTGAGACATGGTGGAGGAGGAAGCTTGCGCGATCTTGGATTTGGATGGATTTGAAGATTGGTTTGGAGGAAGATTGAACTCTCTCGGATTGAATCTGCAGAACCCTAATGAGAGGAGAGTAGACGGGTGTGGCGGAGAAGACGAGGAGGCATGGTACTATTTTATTTGGGGATTTAGGGAAACATTTGTCCCGCCCAGATCTATTTATAATAGTTGGATAGTGTTTCCTTGGGCCGACCTGTTAAGTTCATGTTTTCCAAAGTCTACAATGACTCCCTGCTGGGATGATAACATGACTAGGAAGTATTCCTCGGCTATATCAGGGATTGAGTACTTAGCTGGTCTATCTTCTTTGGATGACTTCGTCAAGCTGTGAGAATCATCGTTAGGCTTAGTAATCGGGGACTACTATGGGGTACATGATACCTGGGTACTCGAGAGTAGGCCTTTGGGCTAGATAGAATGGAGTAGGCCAAGTATCGAAGGCCCATCCAGCTTATTTGTATTGTAAGAAATGAGTTAGGCTCCGTTCGTTTCTTCTAAAAGAAGAAGATAAAATTCCAGATTATCGTGGCACGCTTTTCAAACTGCTAAACGGTGTGTTTCGTGCGAAAATTTTCTATATGAAAGTTGTTCTAAAATATCAAATAAATCCATTTTTCAAGATTGTAATAATTAAAACTCAATTAATCACACGTTATTGTCACCTCGTTTTACGTGAAACACTTTATCTTCATCTTTATCTTTATCTTCAGGAGATTCAAACACCATCTTAGAGATAAGGTAATGTCTCTTATCCTATGTAAATAGGCGGTAGGTACCCGAATTATAAGAGATATCACGCCTATCTTAGCCGGCTCTCTAATGGCTATATAAGGGAGCTGGTGAACCCTAATTTGGGTGATCGCTAAGAGTTGCTCTCTGCGTCGTATCACGAAACCCAATATAAAGATCCAATCAACATAACTAGAGTAGGATATTACCTCTTGCCGAGGGCCTGAACCAGTATAAATCTTTTGTCACCATCTCTCCTAGATATAGTGTACCCCTGTTGACACAAAATATGTCCCGTCAAGTGTGCCAAAAGATGTGTTGACATAGAATCTACGTGTAGCACACGAAGGTCTGGGAGATCTGCTTAACTCCAGTGCACTCTAGTACAGGTCGTAGTTCTTGACTACATGCAGGCATGCCAGTTAGTTTGATCCTGCAACTGACAAGATATATAAATTGATGATCAAACAGCCGATCGGCCAATAAGCCGATGTAAAGATATTAGTCGATGTTGATACTAGCCGATGTCGATAGAGTTTTGAGCAATCAGCTATATGTCCGATGTAGATTCTGACACTTGGATAAATAATGAAATAAAGACAATCGGTTGATGATAATATAATAAGATAATGAACCAATTGATCGATATAAATGTGACAAAGTAGATATCCAATAACCAGTCAGCCGATATAGATATAATGAAGCAAATATCCAACAAACCAATCGGCTGACATTGATATGGAGTATTAGATGTAGGCTCACTGGTAAAAAATACATCAGTTGGAAGTTCGATGTTATTAAATCAAAATGATTAAGTAATCAATGAAACCTTTGCTGCAATTGGCTAAAACCAACTTGTATATAATCTTTATAAGCCGATGCAACATTTAGATCACTCATCGGCTGAAACCCCAATGAAACAATGATCGATGCCTATTGAGTTAAATAAATCTAACTTACAATCACAACCCCATAGGTCGAACCCAATCGATGCAGCATAAGGTTGATAATTGCCTGATAGATTTAAGCAAGCCGATATGACACTGATCAAAGTGGTCATGCATTAAATTTAACTAAGACAGTAAAACCATCAAAGGGAAATTTAACACATCAGATAAGATCGGCTAGCACTCCGATGAAACATTAGCACGAACCTATCAGCTTAACATGATTTAGATTATCAACAACAATCTAGTAGATCGAACCTAACTGATGCAGCACGAGATTGTATATATTAATCTAATACTCAATGAGCCAATAAATCTGTCTAATGTGATGGATATAATGAATCTATCTAAAACAACATTGTGATTGTAGAGATATATTGACTAAGTCAGAAGATCAGACCTAAGTGAGATAGTCCCAACTAAACTGATGCGTCTCTAAACACAATGCAATTAAAGATAGAATTGAGATATCAAGTAGGCAAAGATACCGACTGAACTAGAGCAATCCAAGATCGAAGCGATGTAGCCTTGAACAACACCAATATACCCAATACTATTGCCAGGGCCAACGAAACTTAGGACTTACCCCTCCGTCAGAGATCGAAGCCGATGCAGCCCCACATCAGGTGCCAAGTTCCGCCGATAGTAAAAGAAACCTCGAAAAAGAGGGTGGCGATGCATGGAAAATTGTATTGATCTAAGAGATAAATTACAAGGACCTTGAGTGTACATATTTATACCCATATGCCAATAAGAGTCCTAATTGGACATGATACAAACTTTCTAAAGATAAAAGGGAAAACATAAGTCCTGATCGGACACTAAACAAAACTTTCTAAAGACAAATCCTACCTAATTAATAGATAAATTAAGATACCATGTCGTGGTCTTCACGAGTCCTCCATGAACTCGGTCTCTTCTGGATAAGCTTTCCATTGGCTGATTGTGTTCTTTCCTTAATCGAATCCATAAAAAATCTTACCAAATTTTGGCGTTAACAACCCATAAGTATTATTGTCGATCCATAGAATCGACATCCAGCTTCTCCATTGGCGTCCCTTCTTGGATTTCTGTCCACTCAGCAACAAACTCTGCTAACACCTGGGATTTGATTGAAGTTCGGGCTTTGAAGGCTATATCAAACGACATTAACTCTAGAGCCCACTTTGCAATACGCCCTATTCTTTGCGATTGTGAAGAACGTCGCTGAGTGGGAAAGACGTGACCATAGTGACCGAGTGACTTTGGAAATAATGCGCCAGTTTCAGAACTGTGATTAGTACTCCATATAATAGCTTCTGGACTTGTAGATAACGTGTCTTGGAGTCGGCCAAAACTTCACTGACAAAATAGATAGGCCTCTCATTCAACCACCAACACCACGCTAACCACCTGAGAAGTTGTCAAGATGTAGAGTAGCAAAGGCTCTTGTGGGAGAGGTGAAGCCAACACGAGAAGTGTGGTTGGTGTCACGTCCAGAAATTCACAAGTAATTTCCAAACTAATTTGTGCATTAAACCCTCGTCCAGGAATCAGCCGAGGTACACAAATCGACAATTTGAATAGATCCAATTGACGGTCACAGAACCACTACGGGATAGTCCGTGAGACAAGATCGGGATCTAGATTCATAGGATTTGGTTTCTTTAATTGCTCTCTTGCTTCCACCGCTACATGCTGGAATCGGGAAATTCTGTAGTTTCTATAGGAACTCTTACCAGCTTTTTCTTTTCTTTCCAGTACGAATAGGAGGATTTTTAGCCCAGACCTAACACTCTCTTTTGGTTGGGTACTCCATTGAAATAGAAAAGCACATATCTAACTTCAGGCTAACGCGGGTCATTCAAAAGCTACTTATCGCGTTAGGCAACTCACACGTGAAATCGATGACACACGTGTTGGCGCAGAATTTGGACCCGTCTAGCAACCAAATGGGTTCCGCGTTACCACGGCAGCCTAGGAGATCTGCTTAACTCCAGTGCACGTCCAAATTGGCTTGCCTAGTCGTGCGCAGAGCGTGCCAGTTGATTTGATCTGCAATCAACAAGAAACAAGTAAACCATATCAGAAAACAATGGTCAATCGGCCGAAAGGCCGATGTCACATTGTTATAGCCCAGCCGATAGGGCAAACCTGTATCGGCTTACTCGATGTAATAAGCAAATCGAAGAGATCTAATCTCATCGGCCCATGCTAAAAGCGTGTGACAGATTAATGAAATTGGCCGATGAGGGTTTCATGGGGATAACTACACCAGCTATTACTCCAGTGTAAACTTATACAAGTCAATCGGCTAACATAAATACACCAACCACAAAGAAGTCTTTAAAAACACTCTGTGACCGATATGTTTATATTCGTCGATCCACATGTATAAGTGGCAAACACATGCAAAAACATAAATAATCACATGCATTAGATAAGACCGGCTGAAACCCCGGCGCTATCCTTAATTACAATCGAAAACAGGCTTCGTGTTAGATCTCAAAACAGGACTAAGGTCGATAGCAACTCAAAGTGTGAATCGAGACTTAACACCAAGAAAATCAAGCCGTCGATTGCTTTTGGGGATGATAAATGCCTTAGATAATCTAAACGAGCAAACTGATTCGACCGACGTCAACAATAAACCCTAAAGCGAGTTAACTGCCGGCGAGACAGAATCAGAAAACCACATCGAGATTAGCTAACACACGATAAGGACGATCACATCGTCAGGGCTTAACGTGCCTAAAGCGACACGCTAGCCCCGACGATGCAAATCATCGGGTACAAGTTCTTACCTTGCTCTAGGGAAGCAAGAACTCGTCAGGAGTCAACCTCTTGCGAGGGTTGGCGATGCGCCGAAAGTAGATTAGTTTGATTGTATGATTGATTCAAAGAGAGAGTCTCTATGTACAAACTATCGGGATATTTATACCCGAGGTTACAACAAAACCCTTGTAGGGTACGATCTTATCTACAACTAACAAACAAGTCCTTGCGGCAGACTTTAGCCACAGATCAGATCTAAACTACTTAATTTACAAGATACAATTGCCTAAAACCGAGCTTTACCTCTATTTGGCAACTTCCTTGAAGCTTATTCCGAGCCCAGACCAAGCCCACATTGACGCTGTCAACTCACAACCCGTATTGGCCCACGACCAAGCCGAATCCGTATCGGCCGATACGCTCTCCATGGCAACGCCTCCCCAGTCCGATACGGTTACCGGGTCCGATACGAAGCCTAGTCCGACTCCAACTGAATCCTTCCTCTCTGCTTTGGTTTCCTCTTTTCTTTCCAAGTCGATTACCAAAATCCA
Organism: Oryza officinalis; assembly: GCA_008326285.1. Classification (NCBI taxonomy): domain Eukaryota; kingdom Viridiplantae; phylum Streptophyta; class Magnoliopsida; order Poales; family Poaceae; genus Oryza; species Oryza officinalis. Next base: position 1,047,557 of record BDMV01000007.1, read on the forward strand.
TCGTTAACACATGCCCCCCAATTCCGCTTCATTATATAATGTGGCGGAATTTAGCTCCAAGGAACTCATCGACTTCTTTGCTAGGTCTAATCTGAAAACCGCGCAGATCCAGATTCGAATCCTTCTGCCGCCGATTCAACAATCCCTTCGCGTTTCTCAACTCCGGCGACCCCTCGGCGTTCCGTCAACATCGACCCCCTTCACAGCGACACCTTCAACGACAACAATGGCCTCCGCCCCGTTCTATGCCTCCGAGATCCCTGCGGTAAGTCAATTCCTTCAAAATCCACATTATCGCTTTTTCCGCCGATTTCTCCAAGTTAGGGTTTTTATTCTCTGCCCCCCGGGTCTTATATTTTCATCGTCATTCTCATGATCTAGGTCTTCAAAAATCAAATCTTGATCCCTACCGACGACAAATCCCATCGCTTTCTGCTAGGCCCCATGGGCGATCACGACCCAACTTGGCTAATCAATGCCGAGACGGACAGAATCCCCTTTAGGCAAGCCAAGCCCAATGTTTCTTCCTAGAAACATACTTTCAGGTCCTGGCCATCCAAGCTCAACGGATACAGAACCTGGCATAAGAGGATTGCTACTGCCAAACAAGTCCACTGGGACGAGATTGGGATCGGCCAATGCATCGCTTTGTTCCTGGCCGATACCAAAAAGAACGAACCACTCATGTCAGCCGCCAGCTACTTCTGGTCCAGTACCCTGAACGCCTTCATGTTCAAACAAGGTCCGATGACCCCCACTCTGATCGACGTCAAGATACTAACAGGGTTGGACATTGATTCCGAGATCAACCCCTTCAGCCTCCTGATACATAGCAGCCACAAGTTGAAGACCAAAAAGATCGGAGGTTGGTCTGGGTACATCTCTGAACACATGGAACAGGGATCGGTCTCAGAACGAGAACATGTGGCCTTCCTGACATTGTGGTTGGAGAGATTTGTCTTTTGTGGATCGACCTGCGGCCCCACTACAAACTGTCAACACTTGGCTCAGGCTTTGGTCGACAAGAAACAAATCCCCTTGGGCCGATACCTTTTGGGAGCTGTCTATCGGCTGCTTCATGCCTCTACACAAGATTTGATATTAAAACAAACTATGGCCCATGGAGGACCATGGTGGTTTGTTCAGCTCTGGCTCACCATCCACACCAACCCCATGGTCAATCGGCCTCCGTTATCGGACTCCTGCTTCCCCTCCAAATATGCTGATCATGAAGACCCCAGGGCCAGAAGATGCATGTCCTACGGGGAAGCGGCTTCTGTCTACCCAGGCGCAGACCAATCGGCCGAGGACATGGCTACATGGTTCATTCGCTTCTTCACCGGTGTGTACCTTGTCTCAGCGTCTAGCATCCTCCTACTGAGATAAAAAAATAGCTCTTTCCTTACCATCAATATCTTGAACCAAGACTGAGCCGATAGATTTCTCATCGGCCGATAGGTACAGTCTGAACGGAACCCCTTTCTGTGGAGGGATTAGAACTGGCGGAGAGGTTAAATACTCCTTGATATCGTCCAGTGCCTTCTGCTGCTTATCACCCCATATGAACTCTTCATCCTCTTTTATCTTCAATAATGGAGTGAACGGCTCTATTCTTCCTGACAGGTTCGATATAAAGCGCCGAACAAAATTGATCTTGCCGAGCAGAGATTGTAACTTGGTCTTGTTCGTCGGAGGTTTGATTTTCTTTATAGCATCGATATTCTTCTGTGTAATCTCGATTCCTCTTTCGTGGACCAAGAAACCCAGGAACTGACCGGCCGATACGCCAAAGGCACACTTGTTAGGGTTCATTTTTAAGCCATACTTCCTCGCTCTTTCAAGTACCTTGCGTAAATCGGCCAAGTGCATATCATATTCTCTTGACTTCACGATGACATCATCAATGTAAACTTCAATCAAAGAGCTGATGAGATCATGAAAAATATAATTCATGGCCCTCTGATATGTAGCTCCAGCATTCTTCAAACCGAATGTCATGACAACCCATTCATATAGGCCGATTGCCCCCGGGCATCGGAAGGCTGTTTTGTGAACGTCTTCTTCGGCCATGAAAATTTGGTTGTAGCCCGCGTTCCCATCCATGAAGCTGATAACCTTGTGTCCAGACGTGGCGTCGACAAGCAAATCGGCCAGAGGCATAGGGTACTCGTCTTTCGGTGTTGTTTTGTTCAAGTCTCTGAAGTCAATACATACCCTAAGCTTGCTATTTTTCTTCACTACTGGAACTATGTTGGAGACCCATTCTGCATATCGGCAAGGTCTGATGAAGTTGGCATCATAAAGTCGTGTGATCTCTGCCTTGATAGCTTCGTGCATATCGGCCTTGAATCTCCTAGGAGCTTGTTTAAACGGCCGATAGCCTGGTTTGATTGGTAGCCGATGTTCTACAATTGATCAGCTTAATCCTGGCATTTCATGATATTCCCATGCAAAATAATCCATGAATTCTTTCAACAGATTTATAAGATTACTCTTGTATTCCTTTGGCAGGTTAGCACTTACGTACGTCGGCCTAGGCCTATCACCTATCCCTATATCAATCCCTTCAAGTTCATCGGCTGACGTAAAATCGTGTCCCAACTTGCCATGTAGCTCGTCCACCGCATCATCCGTGTAGGGACTAGCTTGTTCATCTTCAACGGCGGACGGCACATCTTTGCTAAAGTAACTACTTGTCTTGATCTTCAATCGTCTCGATGTCACAGTCAGTTACTTTGAGGAAATCGGCGTCCCAGACTCGTCCGGACAAGCAGTCGATTCCCTCCATCTCCCATACTATGAGATCGGCATTGGCCACGTGTACTGACCGATCGGCCTGCACGATCTCAACCTGGTCCCCTTGCCATTGCATGAGGCATTGGTGCATTGTCGAAGGGACGCAACAATTTGCGTGGATCCAATCCCGTCCCAACAATAAGCTGTAGGAAGCCTTTCCGTCGAAGACGAAGAAGGTGGTGGGTATTGTTTTGCTACCCACAGTGAGTTCCACATTTAGGACCCCCTTCGCCTCGGACGCGTTGCCACCAAAGTCTTTCAACACCATGTTTGTCTTGATTAGATCTTCAGGTACCTTTCCAAGCTTCCTGAAGGTTGTGTATGGCATTAAATTGACCGCCGCGCCGCCATCGACCAGCATCTTCGTCATCGGCCGCCCATTGATGAATCCCTTGATGTATAACGGCCGTAAGTGTCTGTAGCTGGCGTCAACTGGCTTGTCGAAGATGGCTTGATCTGGTGACAACTGTAGTCTGGCCGAAGATTGTTCGTCGTCGGCCACCGCTCCATCAGCCGCCTGCACGCTATACTCTGCTAGCAATATGAAAACCATATTAACAGGCGCCAATGCCACTCTTTTACTTTTTGAAGGCGAAGAAGCCCGAGCTGTGTTGGAAGTGCCCTCAACGGCCTTGACCACCGTGGATTTTATCCTCCACTCCTTTTTGGTCTTGGCTGGCCGATGGGCTATCTCTGCCTGTTGCTCCTGGGCTTGCTCCTTCCTCCTTAGCCTCTGAACCCGCCGTTTTTGTGTCTTTGTGAATACATCGTTTGGGCACCATTGGGGGTTCTGGACTTGCTCCTCGTCTTCAATATGTTGTTCTTGGTGCATCGGCCCTAACCTCTCATGAACCGATTTTCTTTGCTTGGCCGGCCGATGCGCTTGCCTGCTTGAGCTGCCCTGATAAGAATCTTCTACACCATTGCATGCAGGGCACTCTTGGATAGATGGCAACCTCATTCCCTCATTCCAGCAGAACCGGAAAAACTCGCACTCCCAATGTGGGTCGTAGGAGTTGTCTTGATCGGCGTAGTCTTGAGCTTGTTCTTCCTGTCGTCGCTGGTATTTTCTAATCAGGCCCTCAGAGGTCTGATAAGGTCGCTTGCCGGTCCGATGGGCACTGCCATCGGCCTTGTCCGCCCGCACCATGTTGACTGGGAACGGGTGTCCTTCGATCTTCATCGGCCGCTTGGCATCATCGATTTTAATCCTGCCTTGCTCGATGGCCGATTGAATCTATTGTCTCAAGATCTTGCATTCATTTGTATAGTGTGAATAAGAGTTGTGCCATTTGCAATATCTTCTCTTCTTGATCTCTTCGGCCGATGGCAATATGTGACCCACTGGCAACTGAATTTGCTTTTCTTGTAACAGTAGATCAAATATCTTATCGGCCTTGTTGATGTCGAAGTCGTATTTATCTTCCTTGTCGCCCTTCTTGGCCCATTGGCAAGTTGTCGGCTTTCTCATCCGGGCCCACTCGGCCAGGTCAACATCAACATCTTCCTCGTCGTCGTCGTCGGAGGCATACTGATAAATTTTGTTGATTTTCTTTACAAACTTCTTTGCCCCCTGGAATCGTTGTTCGTGGGCCGATACCCGTTGTGCTAGCTGAGCTAGGCTGTCAAATTCCTGCGAGGAGAACCTCTCGCGTATCGGCCCTAGCAATCCTTGAAATGCCAAATCGGCCAACTGGGAATCGGTCAAGCTGAGGCTGTAACACCTGTTACTTATGTCTCTAAACCTCTGGATATACTCTAGGACCGATTCATCCACTCGTTGCCTGATGGCAGTTAGATCGGACAATTTCATCTCTTGTACGCCATTGTAGAAATACCTGTGAAACTGTTTCTCCAGATCTATCCATCCTCTGATGGAATTGCAGGGTAAAGATGAAAACCACGTGAACGCAGACCCTGATAAGGATAGAGGGAAAAACCTCACCCTCAACGCCTCGATAGCCGATGCCTCCCCGCACTGTGCTAGGAATCGGCTGACATGCTCGTACGTCGAGACGTTGTCCTGCCCCGAAAACTTGGAGAAGTCCGGGATCTTGTATCGGCCTGGCAATGGCACTCTGTCGAATTCCTCGGGATACGGGTGCCGATACACTGTAGAGTTTTCCTTAGGCTTCAAGCCGAACTGATCTCGCATCACTTCAGCTATCATATCGGTCCAGTATCCTGCGGGCCGATGTGGGAGGTCTTGCTGGTATGATTGCTGCAAGCCCTCTACTTGATACTGCCTGGGGGAGTACGGCTGGTAGTGGTGATCAAGATTCTGCGTGCCATACTGCCCTGCGGTGTGCTGCTGGTAGCCTTGTGGCACATTGTATGCAGCTTGAGGTGGAGGATTGTTGAACACCGGGGCTTGTGGCTGTCCGGCCGATGGCTGGTGAACAGGAACTTGCCGCATCGGCTCGATCACTGGTTGCTTCCCCTTGGTCCATTGTGCATACCGCTCCACCGTGATATGCTGAGGGCTCCCCCCTGTCTGCTTGGTAAGGACCAATGGCAGTGTTGTCGTTGGCTGCGCCGATGGGGGTGGCATCGGCGCTGTCGGCTGAGCCGTGCTCAGGTCATTCCTCAGGGTCCGATAGGCAGGGAACTTATTTTCTGGTAAGAAAATCGGCCCCTGAGGCTTGTACTGGTGAATCGACCCATCTAGGATCGATTTGACCGTATTGGTCAATGTGTTCACCAAGATCCCCGATTGGTTGACTAGCGCAGAATGAACTGCGGAGTCAATCCTATCTTGCAACGTCGGCGCTACAGTATCTTCAGTCTTGACGGTGTGGTCGTGCGCTGCCGCCGACGTGCCAGCTCCATCTCCAGGACTCGGCATAACTACCTTGGATTTTTGGATCAAGGTGCCTTGCCGAGTCCTAGAATATGTTTGTAGGTACATATTCTGGAAGTGCTCGACCAGATTTTCCATCTTAGCCTTCTGCTCTACATTGAGCTGGTCGGCGGTCACGGGGACGATGTTCTCCTCAGAAATCTCGACCTGCTTCGACATCTTGAGGAAATTTGTTGCTGTTGCAGAGTTTGCGTTCTTAGTCCCACCGGGCGTGCCAAAAGCGTGTTGGCGAAACACAGCTTTTGGCAAACGATGGAGCGTGGTCTCTCTGGAAGTGAAGTTGAAACTTGATGTCCCACTGGGCGTGCCAAAAGCGTGTTGGCGCAGAATTTGGACCCGTCCAGCAACCAAACGGGTTCCGCGTTACCACGGCGGCCTGGGAGATCTGCTTAACTCCAGTGCAGGTCCAAATTGGCTTGCCTAGTCGTGCGCAGAGCGTGCCAGTTGATTTGATCTGCAATCAACAAGAAACAAGTAAACCATATCAGAAAACAATGGTCAATCGGCCGAAAGGCCGATGTCACATTGTTATAGCCCAGCCGATAGGGCAAAGCTGTATCGGCTTACTTGATGTAATAAGCAAATCGAAGAGATCTAATCTCATCGGCCCATGCTAAAAGCGTGTGACAGATTAATGAAATTGGCCGATGAGGGTTTCATGGGGATAACTACACCAGTTATTACTCCAGTGTAAACTTATACAAGTCAATCGGCTAACATAAATACACCAACCACAAAGAAGTCTTTAAAAACACTCTGTGACCGATATGTTTATATTCGTCGATCCACATGTATAAGTGGCAAACACATGCAAAAACATAAATAATCACATGCATTAGATAAGACCGGCTGAAACCCCGGCGCTATCCTTAATTACAATCGAAAACAGGCTTCGTGTTAGATCTCAAAACAGGACTAAGGTCGATAGCAACTCAAAGTGTGAATCGAGACTTAACACCAAGAAAATCAAGCCGTCGATTGCTTTTGGGGATGATAAATGCCTTAGATAATCTAAACGAGCAAACTGATTCGACCGACGTCAACAATAAACCCTAAAGCGAGTTAACTGCCGGCGAGACAGAATCAGAAAACCACATCGAGATTAGCTAACACACGATAACGATGATCACATCGTCAGGGCTTAACGTGCCTAAAGCGACACGCTAGCCCTGACGATGCAAATCATCGGGTACAAGTTCTTACCTTGCTCTAGGGAAGCAAGAACTCGTCAAGAGTCAACCTCTTGCGAGGGTTGGCGATGCGCCGAAAGTAGATTAGTTTGATTGTATGATTGATTCAGAGAGAGAGTCTCTATGTACAAACTATCGGGATATTTATACCCGAGGTTACAACAGAACCCTTGTAGGGTACGATCTTATCTACAACTAACAAACAAGTCCTTGCAGCAGACTTTAGCCACAGATCAGATCTAAACTACTTAATTTACAAGATACAATTGCCTAAAACCGAGCTTTACCTCTATTTGGCAACTTCCTTGAAGCTTATTCTGAGCCCAGACCAAGCCCACATTGACGCTGTCAACTCACAACCCGTATCGGCCCACGACCAAGCCGAATCCGTATCGGCCGATACGCTCTCCATGGTAACGCCTCCCCAGTCCGATACGGTTACCGGGTCCGATACGAAGCCTAGTCCGACTCCAACTCAATCCTTCCTCTCTGCTTCGGTTTCCTCTTTTCTTTCCAAGTCAATTACCAAAATCCGTCGTTAACAACACGACCCTTCCCTTCACTTAATTGTTTAGGCTTATCTTGGCAGAGCATTCTATCCAGATGTGGGACATGTTACTTTGATTTTGCAAAAACATTTTTGTAAAATTATATTGTATACCCAAAAAAGATACCATCCCTACTTATGAATGAAATGAGGCATTGATGTTTATTGCCTATTGATGTGATTTCAAGATTCCAATATTATATAATCTGATTAATTTGATTATTGTGATAACTGAAAAAATTATTATGCACAGTAAAGATGGCAATTATTGAAGGTAGAAACGTATAATAAAGTAGTGTTCCACCCGAACTTATCCGTTGCAACATTGCAACGCTTATTTCTCTACCAAGCATAACCATGTATTGGCACAGATCCTTGCAACAGCGCAACGCATATGGCTTATTTTGGTTCCTAGCAACTATGCATTGCTAAAGGGGCATTACTTTTGTGGCGCGATGCTTGATCTTAGCTTAGTTGCGTCGGATACTCCTCATGACCTAGGGGATTGTAGGCCATAAAGCCCTTGGCGCGTGGGCCCATGAGGATGGGCCCCACCTACCAGGGACTCACATCCATCTGATTTTACATGAGAGGAGTTGCTTTCCTCGTAACCCGGGGGCTTGTAGGCGATGAAGCTAATGCACTGCACCTACTTGATATTTTCAAAGCCGATGACGTGAAAGAATGAGTGAGGGTACTCGCTCTTGGCCTCCTCGAGCTCCTTGAGCACCTAGGTGGCGTCGCTGCAGCCGAACATGGGCAGTTTCCAGATGGTCTAGTACTTGTCGTCGTAGTACCCGGGAGACCTATGGTTCTCACGGCAGATGAACCCAACATCGCTAAACTCGAGGCAAGGCACCCACTCAGACCGGAGCAGGTACTCGATCTGCTTTAGGAGGTCTTTCGTGGTGAGCGGTGGCAGGTATGACAGTGTCTCGAACTTCTTCTGGCCATCAACCGGCCATACCTAAACAATTGAGTCAGGTCAATCTGAATTTTTGAAATCAATTAGTTTGATTGATCCTTGAAATCATTGTGTTGATTTAAGGTTTTAGGATGAACAACTGGTTGCGCAAGTGTTTGAATTGATTTTGGTGAAGTGTTTAAATCAGCGAAGCGTTCTGGACAAGGATAGACGGTCTGACCTATACATGGAGGACCGACCTTGACGGTCTAGCTAGTACATGGCGGACCGACCGGAGGCATGTTGAAGGATGGTCTGGGGTGTTCCTGGTTGGAGTAGGTTTTGGGGTGATATTGAGTTTCGCATTTGATGCTTAATGTTTATGACTTCTACATGTTTCATGTGTGTATTATAAACTGTGTTTATGCTAATGTAAGTCAAGTTGGAAAGAACTTGTACTTGGATATAGTTTCTTGATTGTCTATGTGTAGGTGTTGCTTGAGACCACATGAGTATTTCCGGTGATGGATCGGGACAAAACTTGGGAAACATTGAGGTTTACATGGTCAAGGAGATTATGTGGGATGCTCCAGCTAGAGAAAGGAGATCATGCAAGATACATGAGGATATGTATGTGTATGGAAAAGAGTCTAAGTTTGGAAGGTGTCTAAGTTTGAGTTGTAATTGAGTCCGTATTTATAAAGGGATGTGTGTATCCCTAGTTTCCTATTTCTAGTTAGGCTCATGGCTATGAACAACCACATCCATGGATACAAATAGAGAGTAAGGATATGCCTTAAGGGTAAACACAATTGAGAGATTCGAGAGATTAGGGCTCATTGTGTTAAGGTTTTGTAAGATTTCGTTGAGAGGTATTGTGGCTGCACCTTGTGAACAATGCTTGACCAACAAAGATCATATTCAATCATCAAGGCGTCGATGATCTTTTCCGGTTTTGTAAGTTTTACCCCTTTTTTTGGGTTTTGGCATTAACTTGTGATTCTTCATTTTTGCTGCAATTTTGTTTAAGTTAATCCATCCATAACCTTTCTAATACTTCATAGGTCATATATGGAAGGTTTCAAATTTGCTTAAATTTTAGGTTTTGTTTAGATTTGGTAAAATTTTTGAGACAACAGACTTTTGAGGATGTTTTCTCTTAAACCATTGATTGGTTTGCAAATTCGCCCAAGTGAGTTGTTCTATGGTTTGTCCTTTCTATTATAACAAGTTTTGAGCTCGATCCAATGGTTGGTTTTTGAGAAAACGTGTTTTTACATAACTATGTTTTTAGTTCAATGGGTCCACTTAGACCACCAGAAATGTGTTCTTTAGGCTTTTTAGGTTGAGGTGAGTTTTGGTCTTTAAAACTTCTGACAATTTGACTTCGTTGATGTTATCTACCATTCATCCCTTTAGGTTGCTTCTTTTTCTTCAACTTTTTTTGTTAGTACGTTTTTTAACTGTTAAATGGTGTGTTTTTTTAAAAATAAATTTTATATAGTAGTTTCTTTACAGAATCAAATAGTATTTTTCAATTTCTAATAATTAATACTTAATTATTTATATGTTAATGGCTTATCTCATTTTACGTGTCGCTGAAAAGCTGAACGAAGTTAGAGATTTAAACTATCCATAATAGGCTTCCATGTATTCTATCCTACATGATCACTTTGAAGAAAAGCTGAGGACGTATGGTACCTGCATACACTTGATCCTTACGCCGTTGCTGACATCGCCGAAGCCCAAGTAGGTGGAGCGGCGGCTCACCGGGAGGCCGGCGGTGGACTTGAGCCCCTGGAATGGAGCCACGGAGGTGGCCAAGGAGGCTATGACAGTGGGAGCCAAAGCTACGTAGTTTTTTTTAGATAAAGGATTATCAAACCCGGCCTCTACACCTTTGTGGGGTGTACACAGCCAAACATTCGAACACGAGTACATAAGACTCTTCCCATTGAAAGGGTACAAACTGCAGCTACCAACCTCTCCTATTACATAAGAGATAACAGCACCAAGGTGTTAAGATAAGCAAAAGAAGAAAACGACTAGGCTTCCAGTCTTCTTCTAAAGTTCCAGCCATACACAGAGAAGAACTCCATCACATGCGTCTCCAGCAGCTTGAAATATCTCTTAACTGTTTCTTCATCGATTCCTTTAAGAAGCAAAGATCACATCCTTGCCCAATGTGTTCCCATGAAAATGACCTGCAAGAAAGATGTAGCATTGGAGCCATTAAAGACCACATTGTTCCTACATAACCAGATTGCCCAAAGAAATGCAGCTATGCCCACAAACAATAATCTCTTGAGCCTAGGTTCAACACCATTCAGCCAACTCCCAAATATTTGAGACATACTACACGGTTGCCTGATCCCAACTATAAAGCGTAAAGCACTCCAAATATATCTAGCCATAGAACAATCAAAGAAAAGGTGTTATATTGTTTCCTTAGAATTACAAAAACAGCAACTTAGGCTACCCTTTCACCTCCTCTTTGCTAGATTATCCTTAGTGAGAATTACCCCTTCCTTGAGGTACCACAAGAAAATTTTGATTTTAAGCGGAATCTTGAGCTTTCAAATGAAAGCTTTCCTAGGAACCACCCCTTCATTCATGAGCAACTTGTACATAGATTTTACTGAGAAAATACCATCTTTGTTGTTTTTCCAAAATAAGCGATCGTTCTGATTTGTCAGTACCGTGTTAACCACCTTCGACACTAGCTCAAACCAGGCCTCCAAGTTTCTTCCCACTATTGCTCTTCTGAAAGACACATTCAAAGGGATTCCACTCATTACCTTGGCCACCACCTCATTTTTATTTTTAACTAGGTTGTAAAGGTTAGGATACTCCTTCTCAAAGGGTTGAACTCCTATCCAACAATCCTCCCAAAATCTTACTTGTGAGCCATCTTGAATTATGAAGGAACCAAACTTTTGAAAGGACTCTTTGGCTGTCATGAGACTAGCCCAAAAATGCGAGTCCCCTGGTCGTTTTTGGGCTTGCAAAATTGTTTTCTTTGTCAAGTATTTTTTTAAGCAAGCTTTGCCAAATTCCTTCCTCATTGATCAACTTGAAAATCCATTTACTAAGCATACACTTATTTTGTACTTCTATGTTTTGGATTCCCAGCCCCCCACATTCCTTAGGTCTGCACAAAACACTCCATTTAGCTAGCCTATACTTTCTTTTTATGTTCGTCACATTGCCAAAAAAATCTGGATCTGTAAAAATCCAGCTTCATTAAAATTCCTTTAGGGATTTCAAAGAAAGAAAGAATGAAAGTTGCCAGACTACTCAATACTGAATTAATGAGCACCAGCCTTCCTCCTGATGACAAAAACTTTCATTTCCAACAACTGAGTTTCTTCTGGAATCTATCTTCTAGATCCTTCAAATCTTGGTTTGACAATCTCTTGAAGTGCATAAGAAGGTCTAGGTATCTAAATGGAAAAGATCCCATCTAACATCCAAACAAAGTGGTGTAATCCTTTTCCACCTCCTTGGCTTTCCCAAAACAAAACATCTCACTTTTATGAAAATTAATTTTCAAGCCCGATAACCTTTCAAAGGCAGCTAGTACCAACTTTAGGTTTTTGGCTTTATCCACGTCATGATCCATAAACAGGATGTCATCATCTGCATATTGCAAGATTGAGAGACCATTGTCTACCAAATGTGGAACTACTCCATTTAAAGTATCAAGGTCTCGCGCCCTATTGATGAGAATGGCAAGCATATCTTCTACCAAATTAAATAAAATTGGTGAGAGGGGATCTCCCTGTCTCAACCCCTTTTTTGTCTGGAAAAAGTGGCCAATTTCATCGTTCACCTTCACAGCTATGCTACCTCCCGACACAATTTGATCTATCCACTTGCACCAAATGTCTGAGAAACCTTTCATTCTCAACGTCTATTGGAGGAAATTCTAGTTGACCTTATCATAAGCTTTCTCGAAATCGAGCTTCAGAATGACTCCATCTGACTTTTTCTTATGAAACTCATGCAATGTCTCATGGAGAATTATGGCCCCTTCCATAATATTTCTACCTTTTAAAAAAGTAGTTTGAGAAGGTCTTATGACTTTATGTGCTACTAGAGCAATTTTGTTTGCCATGACCTTTGTGAATACCTTGAAGCTTACATTAAGCAAGCAAATGGGCATGTATTGTTGGATCTGCTTTGCCTCTTTATTCTTTGGTAGCAAGGTAATTATGCCAAAATTCAGTCTATGTAGGGGTAACTCGCCATCGTGAAAGTCTCTAAAAACAGCCATTAAGTCTTCTTTAATTGCATCCCAGAACATTTGACAGAACTCTGCTGGGAAACCATCAGGCCGCGAAGCTTTGTTATGTTCCATTTGGAAAACAACATATTTCACCTCTTGTTCTGTAAAATCCTTTGTTAACAAAACATCTTCCTCCATTGACACCTGAGGGATATCATCCTTTTGGTCTTCCCGCATGGAGAAATAATTTCCATCCGGAGCTCCAAAAAGACCTTTATAATAATTGGTAATGTAATTCTTGAGCTGTGCATCTCCCTTGATCACCCCTTCCTCTTGTTCTAATTGAAAAATCTGTCTTTCTGTATTTTCCATTTGTGATCATATGGTAATACTTGGTGTTCCTGTCCCCTTCCACTATTCTTTTTGTTTTTGCTCTTTGATACCATTTAACCTCTTCTTCTCTTAACAACTGGGCTAAGGAATTTTTACAATAATTTTTTAAATCCAGTTCTTGACTGGTCAAGATCCTGGTCTCAGCTAATTTGTCCAGCTCATCTGCCTTTGCTATAAGTCTAGCTTTCTCTTTTTTATACGTACCACTTAAATTCTTCGCCCATCCTCTTAGGAATTTACGAAGCCTGCGTATCTTATTTTGCCATCTTTCTATACTTGTTGTACCTTGAATATCTTTTGACCAATTATCTACCAACAGATTTTGAAAGTCATCCATTAATAACCATCTCAATTCAAATTTAAACAAAGATTGAGCACTTCTATGTGTCCCTTTTCCTGTGTCTAGCACCAAGGGTGTATGATCCGAAAGATCTCTACATAGAGCGTGTACTGTCACCAACGGATTTTTTTAATTCCCTCTTGGTACTCACCAACACTCTATCCAACTTTTCATAAGTTGGGTTTGGCATAGAGTTGGCCCAAGTAAATTTGCGTCCTGAGAGCAAGATCTCCCTCAAATTAAGGCTGTCTATGACAGCATTAAATAAGAAGGGCCACCTATCATTGTACCATTCATAGTTTTTTTCTTTTGGATTTCTAATAATATTAAAATCCCCACCAATTACCATTGGTAAAGCTTCCTTGCTACAAGAATTGACCAGCTCTAAAAGGAAGTCTTCCTTATATTCATCCTGTGCAGCCCCGTATACTGCAACCAGGTTCCATTGGAACACATCTTCTATATTTCTTAAATGAAACTTAATATAGAACTCCCCTTCATCGATACTAGCGACATCAAAGAGTTCTAGGTTTACCCCAAGTAAAATACCTCCACTTCTCCCTTTTGGTCTAGTCCAATGCCACAGAAAGTCTTTCCCTCCACATATGTTATTTAGCCATGAATCGGCGAGCTTATCTTACCAGTTTCTAGAAGAGCAATAAAGTCTAGCTTTTGCTCTTTAGAAAACTCAAAAAGAAACCTAGTCTTAGTGAAGTCTTTGAGACCTCTGCTATTCCAGAAAATCCCTTTCATAATGACCCCTTTTTTTTACCAACCTTAGTACCCTTCCTCTTTCGCCTCAACTTGTTCCTACTTCTCTTACAACCTTTACGATGATTGATTTGGATATATTCAGAATCACAACTTAGGTGCATATCCCCCTCATCCATCACCTCTTCCATAATTAACCTCCCCACATAAATGGTCAATAATATGGTTATCACAAACCTCCTGCTCCCCATCCAAGACTAAGCTCCCTTCCTTCTCACCTAAATGATTACCTAAAAAGATTTCCTCTAAATTCCTAAACCTGTCTAGTTCACCCTTCTTTAAACAAGAAACAAAATCTGAAATAACATCTCTAGAAGCTCCTAGGTTCAGTCCTAACATACTCAGATTATCAACTATATGCACATGTGAAAAGGAAAGGAATGAATTATTAAATTCATTACCTGAGTGGAAGTCAAGTTTCTTTTGGGCCTTCCTTTTTTCAGCCTTTTCAAGCGAATGTAACCCTTCATTACTCTCAAGTCGCTTACTGGCACGAACTGTCATCACAATAACCTCCTCAACGTTTGCCATCAGCTTCACCTTCTCCTGCAGCCCGTCATCCGTCCCGCGCTCCTGACTATTGCCCAAAGCCTGCTCCTCCCTCTCTCTTGTCACCCGATCATAAATTTCTCCAAGTAATCCTTCCACAGCAACATCAATAATTTGATCCGCCATTTTCTTCATCTCTCCCTCCTCCTCCTCGACTCCATCCTCCTGTTCTGTCATTTTGTCAACACTCTCCTTTGATCTTCCATCATACCCATATAAGATCATGTCATTATTCCCTCAATGGTTACTCTCATTGAGAAGAGGATGGCACTCAAAATGGGAAAATTTTTCTGGTTTTTCTTTCACAAACTCAAAGCCATATCCTCCCAGAGGGGGATTGGATACATATTTATAGCTGCTGCTTGCTAGTCTAAGAGGGTGTTGTCCTAGAGCAGAGTGCTGTCCTAGAGCATCCCAGTCCTAGAGCATCCCAACAAACTGTCCTAGAGCATCTCAACAAACTGCTGCATCCCAACAAACTGTCCTAGGGCATCTCAACAAACTGCTGTCCTGTCCTAGAGCATCCAAACTGAAAGTAGAGGTGCTTTCTAGAGATGATGTCCTAGAGAGCTGAAAAGAGCTGAAAAGTAAGGAAAAAGGACACCACAGGACCAAGACCAAGACCAGGGACACCACAAGACCAAGACCATAAGACTTATTCCTTCATTCTCTCCCTAAGTCTTGTGCGCCGTCTTGTGGGAAGTTGGGCCATCCCGATCCGGGAGCAAAGCTC
Organism: Oryza officinalis; assembly: GCA_008326285.1. Lineage (NCBI taxonomy): Eukaryota > Viridiplantae > Streptophyta > Magnoliopsida > Poales > Poaceae > Oryza > Oryza officinalis. The sequence continues at coordinate 1,062,868 of BDMV01000007.1, forward strand.
AAGGAACTTGATCCTCCCAAGGGGCTTGGTGAGCAGATCCGCAAGCTGGTCCTCTCTCTCATTTTCATTCCCTTGTTCCTTCCCATCTTCCATCTCTTTCATAATATTCCCCTCTCCATCCTCCTGTTCAAAATCGAATTCCACTTCATCTCCATTGTCATCAAAGCCCTTCTTTTCCACCTCAAATTTTAACTCAAAATAGTGATCTCCAATCACAACATCAATATCCCGGGGAATAATCTTGGGATTAAGGACAACCATAAAGATTCTACCAAATTCGTTCTTCCTTGTGGTTTTCATGTCAGCCATCTGTGTTGCCCCTAAAAGAGAGCCGACTGCCCACAAGGTCAGATACTCCCTTAGCTTTTTCCTTAATCCAAACACTTTCACCCACACTTTGGGCAGTAGAAAACCCTCCTTTTCAAACCATTCATTGAATTCCATCCTTATCCCAGTCGCCCCTCCTCCTTCTTTCACCTCAGCCCCTCCGAAGTTAATTGCCCACTGCAACTCTCCTTTGGACAGGAAAAAGCACCACAAAAGAGTCCTTTCCCTGCTCTACGGGTTCCCATTTCCATTTAGCAGGGCACAACCTTTGCAGTTGTGAAATCAATCTCTCCGTAGATAGGGATCCGCCCACCACATGCACAAAGGCCATCTTTGTCCCTTTCTTACTTCTCTGTAACGGATGGTGTGGTATATGACAGAACCCTAGCCCTTCCACCATACTAACAGCCTGAACCACTGGCTTTGGAAGCTTCAAAACTGGACACTTGTGATTAACATGATCAAAAGAATCACAAATATCACAATTGACTTCCACCACGCATTCATCCACTACATGTCCTTTTTGAGAGCACTTGGAACATACCTTCTTTGCTGCCCCTTTTGTGCCCTCACCTATGTTGTTTCTGTCCTCAAGCAGTGATCGATCGTATTCCAGATCCATTGCATCACCCTCGTTGTTTTCCTCTCCTGCCACTGTTTTTCCTTTTCCTTCTTTTCCAGCCACTGATACTCCTAAAACTATGGGAAACTATTTTGATCCCTCGAGGGGATGTCCCCTCGTTGTTCGCATGTCACTCAAATAGTTATGAAAAAATTTGAGAAGATGTATTAACATGTGATATATCACTACACAAACATACAAGTTCAAATTCAACTTTTACATCTCGCAACGAAAAAAATAAATTAAACTACCACTAGTTAACATATATTTACAGTCAAATTTGTTTTTTTGTTGCGAGATGTAGAAGTTGAATTTGAATTTGCATGTTTGTGGAGTGATATATCACATGTTACTACATCTTCTCAAATTTTCTTAAATTTTTTCATAACTATTTAAGTGACATGCAAATAATGAGGAGACATCCTCTCGAGGGATCAAGATCCACTCCCTAAAACTGTAGCCTTATTTTGCCATGCTTCCTTCTTTCCTTCCCAAGCCTTCTTTGGACCTTCTCCCGACGATTTAACCCAACGGCTAGCAGGAGCGCCTCCCTTATTGCCCCCTGATCCAGCTGTAGTTAACTATACCTTATCATTACCGTCGTCCATTGCCCTTTGGTCATAACCGAACTGATTCGACCGCGCGGCAAGATGTGTTCCACTGCGACCTGGCCTTCCAGCAAAGCCTCCTCTCCTGGTCCCAAAACTTCTAGCCCCTCTTGGCTGGAAGCCTTGGCTCTTCCATCCTCTCCCTCCTCCCTCCCGATTAAACCCTGAACCAGGATGAAAGCGAAAACAGAAATCTTCCCCTCCACCCCTCTCCTCGAAAAAATTACCTTCTTCTTCCCAAAGTGAATCATCTCTTCTTCCCCTGGCTCGGTTGCCCTGTTGGTCCCAGTCATCTCTACGCGCCATGGTGAAAACCGAGCGCGCAGAGATATATTTATAAAATTAATATAAATACAGATATATCACATATGTATATATTTAATTAGATCTAATACTTCACTCTTGATCTATTTTCTCAGTAAATCCACTTCTTTTTACTCCTATGTCACACCACTTCTAACCTATTAGCCAACTATCTCAAATATCCTAACTTTATCTCACTAAACATCACTAGGAACATGAGCCTTGTAATGGTTAAGTGGATACCCCCAATCTTAAACTCATGCATTCGTCATTGCTCAAGGGATTTTTTTTCTTCAAAAAACCATTCAAGTAGTTATAAAAAAATTTTCAAAGAATTTGACAACATTTATATTTATGTTCAAATTCAGTACTATTTATATCCGAATTTGATTTCTTTTTGGTTCTCAATGTGTACGTTTGATTTTTTTAGAGTGTTGCATATCACTATACTATATTTTTTTAACTTTTTAAAGAAGTAATTATTTATATTGAATTTAGAAAAAAAAAACTACACAAGGAAACACCCTCTCAAATGATTAGAATCCACTGTAGCCATGCGCGTTGCTTTGGTTGGCTGCCGAGAGGATTGGGGGAGGAGTGGCTGCGGGCTGCTGCTCGCCGGTGGAGATGCGGTCGGGCCAGCAGCCACACGTGTCGGCGCGCGGTGGTGCGTCTTATCCTCTGGACCACGGGGACGGGATGGGCGATCCATCTAATCTGGCCGTGTCTCGTTTGTTGCTCAACTTTTGTTGATTTTCCCAAGCAAAATATGAAAAATATGCTTTGCTCGTTGCTAACGTGCTCAGTCACTGTACTGTGCTGAGATAAATTGTTGTTTGTTGATTTATTCATTTTTTTAAGGACTTATCAGCCGTTGCACAAACGATCAAATCATTGTTCTCTCAAAAAAAAATACATCCGTTTACTAATTAACTTACAAAAATAATTATGTCAGATCCTATATTCACAATACATTCGGTTAAAAATAGAAAGAAACATTGCAAACAAAAACTTAAAAACAAACATAATTACTTAACACCATCCAATTTTTTATTGTCGACGAATTTGTCAGATATGCTCTAAATACATATCTTGTGTGTATATAGCCGGAGCTTTGCATTCACATATCCTCACCCAACGATAGTTGTAGTACTCTTACAATAATAACCGGTCGGAGAGGGAGGGAAGAGATTATTACATATGCGTTAAGAGCAAAGACCATAGAGATGGTACATAACCAAATTGGAAAAAGAAACAAAATATATAGCGTATTATATATTTATATATCATCAACATGGCCCAAAACAAAGCTGCATACTATTATTATAGGCAGCAATCCACCAGCGCGATGCTTGATCTTAGCTTAGTTGCCGCCGGACTCCTCGCAACCCGGGGGTTTGTAGGCGATGAAGCTAATGCACTGCACCTGCCTGACGTTGTCGAAGCCAATGATGCGGACAAAGGCATCAGGGTAGGCCTTTTTGGCCTCCTCGAGCTCCTTGAGCACCTGCGTGGCGTCGCTGCATCCGAACATGGGCAGCTTCCACATGGTCCAGTACCTGCCGTCGTAGTACCCAGGAGACCTGTGGTTCTCACGGTAGACGAACCCGACCTTGCTAAACTCGAGGCAAGGTACCCACTTGGACCGGAGCAGGTACTCGATCTGCTTCAAGAGGTCCTCCACGGTGAGTGGCGGCAGGTACGACAGGGTCTCGAACTTCTTGATGCCCTCGATTGGCCACACCTGAATAAATAATGTAAAAAATTGAATCAGGTGAATCTGAATTTCTGAACATGAGTTAATTTGATCCATCACTTTAAAGGAGAAGCCCGAGGGCGTATCATATATACCTGCATGCACTTGATCCTTCCGCCATTGCTGACGTTGCCGAAGCCCGAGTTGGTGGAGCGGCGGCTGACGGGGAGGCCGGCGGTGGACTTGAGCCCTTGGAATGGAGCCACGGAGGTGGCCGAGGAGGCCATCACGGTGGGGGCCATAGCCACGTAGTTAGCTAGCTAGCTTATTGGCTAGTAGTAGAGTATGTTCAGTAGTAGTGCGGTTGAGGCCCTGTACGCTGGGTCACCAGCAGCTTATATAAAGAGCAACCGTATCATGTCAATTCATCCATGGCCATGGTTGGCTGCCGAGAGGATTGGGGAGGAGTGGCTACGGCTTCGCCGGTGGATGATGCGTCCGGCCAGGCTGGCAGGGCGATCAGGTCGGCAGCCACGTGTCGGGGTGTGGTGGTGCGGCTTATCCTCTGGACCATGGGGACGGATGGGCGATCCACCCTGGCCGTGTCTCGTTGGTTGCTCAGCTTTTCTAGTTTTTTTCATTTTCTCAAGCAAAATAGTATGAAAATTATGCTTTGCTCGTTGCTAGAATGTGCTCACTCAGGTGATCTGTACTGTGCTGAGATATTTTGGGCGTCGATCTTCCGAATTGGCTGTATAGAGTAGGTACGGGTCCCCTACCTGCAGGTAAGGTACCAACGGCTGCAATCCTCTGCGTAGCGTACCTGAATTCGAGCTTTGTACGGTACGCCGTGTGCGTGGAACGGAGTGGACATTTTCACCGATCAACATCAATGCAAACGTGCAGTACACGACGGTTATGGCAGTCCCAAACCCTCCGCTTCAACTAATTTCTATTACATTAATATGCTATCACGTATGCTTAGATTCGTAGTCAGAATCTATTTTTTTAGACGAAAAAAAAAAGTAAAAAAAAGCTGATGTTACAAGAGAGTTTAGCATAGAAAAAAAAACTTTTTCATGTAAGAAACTAGTTCTACATAGGAGGGGATAGGGAGATGAAATGAAAGAAAAAAGAGCTGATTAAATGAGAATTTATTTTAAGAAAACCACATACTAGAGATATATACTAGAGATATAGTTTCCATACAAGTAGTGTCATAAAGCGCGGTTGGTTATTATCAGGTTGAGTTCTCGGTAAAGTCTAAGCAGTTATGGCAGTTGCTTCATCGGAAATGCCAACGGACGAACGCCTCTGCGCGACGAAAGAATGCAAAGGATGCCATACAATCAAGAACGGAACACAGCAATTCGTTTGCGAAACTTGACTTTGTAAAGGATAGGAAAAAAAAAATTACTAGCATTCTTGATGGCCAAAGCGCTTGTAGCACCCTGTGCCCTCGAACGTAAATCAAGTCAATTTGTTGCTTTCGCAGTTATTCCTCATTTCTCAAAAACGACCATACACATAGCTAGGGCGACCAAGAAATTAAGATGCAGTTATAGATTGAAAATAAGCAAGCAACACGACTCTCAAAAGTTTGCTCGAGTGCAATGTACAATACAATGCACAAAGAGAGCAACGATCGATGTAACTCTCATAAATGATAATGTACAACATGACAGTTTCACAAGTCTTCAACTCAAGCAACACCTTTATAAATCATTATATACATAATCAAGACATCAGACAAAAAAGAATGAACAAGCTATTACGCTCATTTACTGTACAACATATATACTGTACAAGTGGATGTCCCCTTGAGGTGTTCCCCTTGTCAGCACATGTGAGCAGCGAACACTATGAATAATGTGATGAACCAAATGAAAGAATCCTGTATAGGGGGTACTGCAGCTTCAGTCGGAACCGTTGGCCTGTCCTTCAATCCTCATTCTCAACAATGGACACCGTAACTGTAGCAGTGTAACCTGTCATACATAGATTCAAGGTGGCACATAATCAAACAAAGGAAACCGAAGGCCCTGCAGAAAGAGAACCAGAAATATCACCTCATTCAAGTCAAGTTTCAGATATGACAGAGAGAACAAAAACTATTTCCGAAACCAGAATTTAGAAGGTCTGAAATAAGGAATGCATTTATCAATTTATGTAACCTGGCAACGTCAATTGTGCTACAGTAAGTTCGAATCCAAACTGACGTCGAACTTGGCAGATCAGTCATGGCTTCAAAGAAGTCTGCAAGAATAACCTGACCCAGCCTTTCTGACTGCAATGGCACCTTAGCCTTTCCATTAACAAACAGATGATTTCTTGGGACCTTGCTCCAAAGAAGCATTCACCATTGCGTCAAGGTTCTGGATGGAACGGTTCTAGAGAACCCCAAGTTTTTCCTATCTTTATTTTAGTGCGTAAAGGCACTGGTGAAAGAAATAAATAGCAATTCAATTTTCAGCTTGAAAATGAAAACTAGCACCATCTGATTCAGAACTTCAGATTAGAAGTGATACCTAAGAGTGAAGCTGAGTTCTCCATGACTGTCTGTAGTAACCTTCCAGCCTCCGCTACCATACATGGATCAACTTCAAGCACCAGTTCATCATGCACCTAAAAAACAGAAGAGGATTACCATCATCTGAACAAGCAAACTAACAGAACAATGATGGAAAATGTGATATATATATATATATGTATATACTTATATGTGTGTGTGTCTATATATCTTATGTGTGTGTGTGTGTGTGTGTGTGTGTCTATGTATATATGTGTGTATATATGTATATGTATATGTATGTGTATATATATGTATATGTGTATGTATATATATGACCAGGAAAAATGGGATATTTCATGATAGCTTCGTCAAATACCTGCAAAATAAGGTGACAACGGCCTCTGATTTCAGAAAAGTTCTGCATAACCACATCAATTGAATCAACTGTAGCTCCCATCGTGCTCCCATTTGTAATGGCAGAATGAACTTTAATCATAGCCACTTTGATAATATCAGCTGCAGAACCCTGGAAACACTTGCACTTAAATACTGTATTGCAGTGAATTAAGAACCTAGCAGCTTAAGAAAGATGGTTGCTCTATTACCTGGCAAATAGAATTAACCGCTTGTCTCTGTGCCTTTGCTTTCTCCTTGCTATTTCCGGCTGTTATTTTTGAAAGAAAACGTCTCCTTCCCATTAAAGTCTCCACATACCTGATAAGTGATAATAGCTTAGGCACTACCTTTAAGTATTGACATGTGGGTGGTTATAAAATGAAGCAGAGGATCCATGCTTTATAAGATATGTACCACACATTGGCAGAAAGAACAGATGTGCCTTTCCCTGTAGGTTAGGTAACCTCATGCATGTTGTACCCCCACTCTTCTTTTCATAGCACTGTGAATACACCTCTTGAGCTGGTCGTAGATTAACTGAATTAGATGCACCTATTCACCCATGTGTTAGCTGTTTCTTATTTAAGGTTGTCCTCAGCTTCTAGTACTCCCTCTGCCCCAAAATAAGTTAACCTAGTACGGGATATGACATATCCTAGTACTACGAATCTGGAATCTGGACAAGCACCTATACTTAGGGGTGGCAATTTCCCCGTTGCGGGCGAGGACCCGCCAGGTGGGGACGGGGCCAAATTTTCACCCGCGGGGCTTGCGGGGCAGGGCCTCGACTCTGAGCGGGGGCGGGGGCGGGGCGACATCTTCATCCGCGGGTCACTCGCGGGGCCCCAGAGTACAAGAAACAGGCAGCCAATACATGTACCAACTAAAAAAGCCCATCAGAAAAAGGCAGCCCATGCATGTCCATGTACTAAAACTACCAGCCATCAAAAGCCCATAAACAAACGAGCTTATGCGGCTCACTTTGGAGAGGATATAAATAGAATATCAAAGACCAAAGGAAACCTAATCCACCTCCACAGTACTACGCTCCCGGTGGTGGTGGCACAATTTTGGCGTTTGTACGACTACGAGTCGCGCACATCTCCCATGCGTCGGCTTCTGCCCCCGCCCGTCGCTGTCGCCGGTGACCCGCGCCAAGTGCCATCTCGGCCACAAATGCCCCACGCCGTCTCTCCCATCCTGCTGGCCGACCGTCGGCGCCCATGCGGTTCTCCTCCCTCTCCGGCCGCCTCCTAACATTCTCTTCTCTTCCTCTAGTTGCTTTCCTCTGGCTACAGGTGGTCCTCGTCGTTCTTCTCTCCTTCCGGTCACCGGCAGCTGCCGCTTGCACCGGGGGCACGAGGACTCGACCAGAGTACAGGGCCCCAGAGGGGCCGAGGACGGGGACTAATTTCAACTTGTTCTTCCCTCCGAGGCCGGGGCTAGGGCCGGGGCCAGGTGAACCCGCAAGTGAGCAGGGGCGGGGACGTTCCAGTCCAACCTGGCCCCGCCCCGCCCCGTTGCCATCCCTACCTGTACTTGGTTAACTTATTTTCCTGTACTAGGTTAACTTATTCTGGGATGGGGAAGTTTTACACAAGGCATTGTGAACAGTCCGGTAAATGTGCTTCATCAATATGTTTTTTAACTTGGAAAACTTAGATTTCATTAACCATCATGCATGGCTATATTGCCAGCTACCACACTGGTCAAAATGACAAAAATGATTAAGACACGGGTCAACTTCTTGATCTAATTAAAACTAGTTCAAACTAATTTAACTCAAGTTGAATTTTTTTTTCAGCCTCCTCGATCAATGGCTAGTTGGCTACTAGTGACAAACGCTCGATGAGGGGAGCAGTGGCAGAGCTCACAAAGATGTGCCAGCTGGACACATGTCATTCCAATCTGGTGTGCCACGCCCAAGGTAGCAGCAGGTAATTCCTTATGCTGCTGCCCTATCACCTCACACTGCTGTAAGTTGCCAAACTGGAGCCTGCCGACTCTCATCCCCCTCACCTCATGTCATGCTGCCATTGATCAAGGAGATGGCCATCCAGAGTTAAGGAAGACGAGAGTGAGAGCAATGGAGGGAGGGATTGGTTCAAACTTCAAAGTGCAACAAAAAGGAAATACTACCTGGTCCTCAGTGAAAACATTGCTCATCTGATCAATTGGTGAAACTTTGGCAATGATAGGTGTCCCAATATGCAATTTACTCATTTTTTTCTTCACAATTTCTAACTCAAAAACACTTATGGGTATAAGACGATACCCACGTCAAATGCAACAATCCTTATAGTACTGCAACGGGTGTATCTACTTGTGTGCCTTCTGCCTTGGCAACATGGTGCCTAAAACTGCTATATATATTTCCGAGTTAATTGCGTTGGTGGTACATAAACTTGTTAGGTGGGTGCAATCTAGTACACAAACTTGTAAAACAGTTCTTTCGGTACATGAACTTGTCCAATGCACACAAACTGATGCTAAAACAACATATTGTGACTAAATTTACCGAGTTGGATGCTAAGTACGATGTTACGTGCACACCTGAGGACAAAAGACTTATTACATGTGCAAATAACCTCTATATTTCGTTTCTAGTTTGTTCTTTCTTTGTTTCTATCCACTGCATCATTCATCTATATTTTATATGTTTTCTTTGTAGTACCATTATCATCGTTATAATATAGTACTACGTTTGACTCAGTACTACGTTCTCAGGTGTGTGCCTACGAGGCATCCTAATTAGTAGCACCCAACTTACCAATAGTAGCCATGATATGCTTTTTGGCCTAGGCTCGCATGCACAAAACAAGTTTGCGCATCAAAATAAGCGTTTTATAAGTTTGTGTACTTGCCCAAAAAAAGTGCATGTACCACCAATGCAATTTACTCTATACTTGAGTAGGGTCTACCCCTAATGCTTCACCTCAAAAGAAAAGAAAAAAAATCAAAGGGAAAACATATCAGAGCATAAAAGGCAGAAATGGCTATGACAAAGCAAACTAACCCTTTATGGCGACATGATGCCACAGCTTCATGTAGCCATGAAGAGACACCAGGAAAGAACCTCTTAAAACTTTGGATTTTCTGTGCAGCATCCTCTGGGCTGCATTCAAGTTGTTCTGCTAGAGAGCTGGCACCCATTCCATAGAGGATGCCATAAATAAATCTTTTGGTGGTCTCTCTTTCCTTTGAACAGATCAAAGATTCCGCTTTACCAGTCCATCTTGAAGCAATCATAGTAAATACATCACCATCTGGTTTACTTAGAAGTTCAATCAATGCAGGATCTTTAGAAAAATGAGCCATTAAACGCAGCTCGATCTGTGAGTAATCAGCTGTTACCAGCAACCAATTCTCCTAGCAAAAAGGAGACCACAAAATTACCATATTTGCTATAGGAAAATATATACAGCATGAAACAATTGTTGAGTGAGCAATACTTGGGTGGGAATGAAAAAATCACGAGGATTGATTTCATGATGATCAACCATTGACATGCTTGTGGAATCATGATCATTCTTCAATGTTGTGAAATCCACCAAGTGCTCAACACACTACAAATTAGAGTTCAGTCAGTTATTTTTCTGAGGAAAAATGCAGTGAATCATTGCTATGACCTATGAATACAATCATATTATACAAAACACTAGTGATAATGTAACATAACCTGAAGATTTGGCTCTTCCATTGATAGACGGCCAGTGGCAGTTGATGTCTGGAGCCAATTTCCTTGTATGATGTATCTTTGTGATTTGCTGCACAACTGAGCCCGTGAGCAAATGGACCCCAAGGTGCCATTTAACAGTTTTGCCAATGTTCTATGTTCCTTAATTACTGATATAATTGGATGTTGATCCCTGAATAAAAAGAGCATAACAGTATAAGACATTTGTATTAAAAGTGAACAAAACCAAAGCATCTCTAAATACATGTCAATCCCTGAATAAACAGAGCAAAAGACTATTAGATGAAGTGATGATCTAAGTTAGAAGTTCAACAAGAGCAATTCTTTTCCACATTTACTGAAATCTTATTGTTACCAGTGCAAACACAGCAATTCCTTGGGCAACTTGCACAAAATTATGTGAGGGTTGAGTGAAGCATCAAAAGAATATACAGATTACAGCACTACTTGTAATCAAGTTTCCCTGGCCAACTCATTGGCATGTCCAACAAATTCTGAGCCAGCAATGCCATGGCATTCTGAAAGGCATAAGAATTATTTTCTTCCTTCCCTGAGCCTCACTTTACTATAATTCTTTGAAGCACCAAGCCTAACATGCCATGCAACTCTTGAAACATACTATAATCAGACATAATAATAAAATGTGATGGCACCCCAATAATTCCAGCTTAGATCAAGACAACACCGTAACAACATTTTCAACATGCAGAAACTAGATTGGACACGAGGATACTTCAATGCAGACATAATATAACATGAAGACATTGTGTCAGTGAACCATTGTTGGGACTAGATATACAAGGAAATACATTTTAAATTTCAAAAATGCTTGAATCATGTAAAGTTTGTGACTGACGCATTGAAAGGGAAAAGAACACTTTTGCTAATATAATAAATTTGCAATGCCCAGAAATGACACACACGACAAATAGATCAAAACTTATACCTTAGATGGTCTAAGGACTGCTTGTCAGTGCTAGGATGCAACTTTCCTTTCCCACAACCTTTTGGAACTGGCAGTTTTAAGTGTGTATAAAGAACATCAGCGATGTCAGCAGTTGCATTTAGTGAGAAGCTCTTGCCAGCTAATTTATAAGCTTCTTTCTCTAGTTCTTTCAGCTTTCTTATTATGATATGCCTCGCACGGAGACATGCATCCATGTCAGCACCAATTCCCCAACATTCCATATCAGCAAGAACATTTACCTGTCCAACAAATATAATGTGAATGTCAAAGCATTTAATGACAATCTTGCATTTTGGCAAGGGTAGAACGTACCAATGGGCCCTCAATTGTTTCAAGCAAATCATTGAGATTTTGAGAAACAAGTAATTTCCTCAAAACAGAACCCAATGCCCGTGTCTGCGCAGCACGCCGACAGCAACCATTATGAGCTGCTTTGTGCATCTGATTTCTCCATCTGCCATCTCGATTTGCAGCTGCTGCAGCTTCATTGTGTAATCGTCTCTTCACTAACTATTTATCAATATCAGGTAAAAATTACAAATAAAGTACATTTTCTGAAATATCTCAGCATCAAAATTAAGATATCTTTTCTGTCAAAAAATTAACAAATCATTGGGAAATGTTAAGGTTGAAAGAGATTGCTATGAAAACATTTAAAGAGGAAACCAAGCATGCATTATAGATCACAGCATAAGATATTATACCTTCTCAAGATTTGGCACTGTTTTACTTTCCTCATCAGGCCAGAGAACCCATGCCACCAAGCATATGTCCAATCCACTGTGGACAGAAACTGGTTGTAGGAACACATACAAGTTGTCGAGGACTTCAGCATTCTTCAACATTTTGTAGTCAAGACAAAGTCTAGAAAGCCGTTGACAAGAAACACAGGGATACTTCAATGCTTGAATCTGGAACTTCAAATTCCAGGTCATTTTTTTGACACTGTTTCGTCGCATAATTTCGACTACTCTGTTCCATCTTCTCGTTAGTTCCTCCCACATTTCAATGGAGTCATTGCTACCAGCCGTCATTAGGTCTTTCGGAAAGTTGCAGTAGTAAACAGGTGAATTTTCCCAACAGACAGCCAAACCAAGAATATCAAAATAGGTTGAAGATGATTTAATTGACTTCTTGATATAATGAAGATCAAAAAAAAACTCGCTAACAGTAGACCATTGATCAAGAAAACTGTCAAACCCTCCTGGGAAATTATATGCATTAACAGGGCCTTTGTCAGCCGCATTTCTGCTGCTTAATTTAGTTTCTATGGAGAAAGGTGATGCTTCTTGGACAATGATGTTGACATTATTCACTATTCTTGCACTCTCTGTTGTTTGTATGGAAGAACCAGGGTGCATATCATTCCCTAAAGTTCTCTCTGTAGAAGCCCTTTGAGAACTATAACTGAAGCAGTTATTTGTATCATCACTAGCTTGACCTCTGCCAACAGAAACCATGCTATCTCGAGTTGGAGGTTCATCGATAGTTGGGAGTAGAGGTGTAGTAAACTGAGGAACTTGTACACCAAGTGACTTGAAAGCTGAGAATGCTGCTACTCTAGCTGCTTCTGCCTCCTCAAGAACAATTTTTCGAGCTCCATTTTTTATCTTCTTGGCAATACCCAATTGCATTCGCCGTAAACCAGAATCACCTAGTCCATTGAACAGATATTATTACACAAGGCAGGAAAATCACAAGAAATAAGCCAATATGATGAATCTGACCCCTTGATACTAAACTGATCCAGAATGTTGAACAAAAAGAGAGGAAAACAAGAGTAGAAATATAAAAATGCCATTGTGGACTACACATTACAGCCATCGCCAAAGGAAGAGAAGTCTTGTGCTCAGGTTGTTAAGAGTACTAATTTACGAGCTTGATGGCATTTGTGCTATTACTTTCACTATTTCTCTAATAGTAAAGCTACTGCTACCACCACCATGACCACCATCATTGCAGCACTACTGTAGTCTCACAGAACCTCAGACTAACACAACATACACAAATATTTTAATAGAAAGTTTAAACATAGCTAGAGCATTAGACCTTGGCCAGACCAAGTAGAAGATTCAAAAAGAGCTTTTGCAATTTCAGGAATAGATGCTTCAGCAATGGCAACAGGAGTACGCAAACCAGACTTATAAAGAGCCCTTGCACGTGAACCCTGCATCCCATAACATATAAAAATAAGTAGGAATATATGATGGGACAAAACTTAGGATTTATCATGCATGCAAAGTGACACAAGCAAACCTTGACAAATGGAATTGATGTAAGTTCCGCAATCTCTGCTCTAACTCCAAAACAGACTCGGTTTTGGAACTTAGCAACAAGGCCTTCTAAATCATGCCAACCAAGTCTCTGACAAAACACAGAAACCATTGAAGCAAACCTGCCAGCATTTTCCTGTAAGGCTTGAATCATACCTCTTGCAACTTTAAATGCCTCACAAACATCTGTGACAGGAATTTCCTGAAAGATACAATACATTAAATAGCTTCATTAAATATTTAATTATACTATATTTACAAATTAAAAAAAGATCCAAAACCAATTAGAGTAATGCACTTTGCTGGAATGGCAGAGATAGATCATTGACATACTACTAGGTTTCAGGAATAGTAAGCTAATTTATAATACAATCTTGCAGGGTTGAATTATACCTGAGCAAGCCTTGACAACATCAAGGCCACATAAAAGCGCTTAGACACTCGAAGTGCCTGCTCATTAATAAGTGCATTTCCACCAGAACCTCGTGTTGGTGACCTGTTGCAGATACCAGCATGCTGAGGTTTTCCACGAACAGGCATTGCAGCCCCATGAGCCATGTGCATCAAAAATGGTTCTATTACTCCAACCCGGTTGCCAACTGACTGCACATTACCAACAAGCATCAATACTATAGATAAAATAGAGTAAGTTCTAGCATAGTGCCATGAACTTGTAAAGTGGTTGCATTAGTGATGCATTACATGAATATTAATTGATTTAGTATCACTACAATTTTACAATAGGAAGAACATAACAACATACTGTTTTATGCCACTTCCTTGATCAGTGGTGGAGCTAGACTTTGGTTATGCAGGTTCTGAGGCTATGAACTTAAGTAGTAAGTACAACAGTTAGAGAACATTGACATTCATTTATCAATTAACAAACTAGTTTATGATATGGATTTATGCAAGTTCAAATATAATAAAATATGATCTTTTTACTCCATGGACAGCTATACTTCTTGCTTACAGTATAAATTATACACATTTATATAGTATCAAAATTTTATAATTGGTGTTGTGCAAAAAAAATTGGGGGTACAGGTGTACACCCATGTACCCCTCTCCCTCCGCCACTGTCCTTGATAACATCACTTGATACATTTTAAGTTATCTGATTGCCTCAATAGATCTTAGTTTTCACCTTTTTACTTGGGTAAAGAGAAAAAAAATAAATATCTTTTTTTCACTTGAAAAGGATGGTTGCCTGTCAGGCTATAAGGACAAAATAAACAATAGCAAGAATCAGTCTGTGGTCCTTTACTATTGATATATCCTATGGAGAAACATAGCTTGTAATCCGATCAACACAAATAGAATAGGAAAGTATTACATGTATTCAAACTAAATGTTGGAAAGCAAATGTTCTAAGATGCAACAGAAGTACCTGCTCAAGAGAAGTAAGTTGCATGAACCTCTCATAGTACAATTCCCAATCAGGTTCGACATCTACATTTATCGGGGTTACCAGGTAAACCAAATGCAAATCACATGCCAGAACAAAGCCTTCTCTTGCCCTTGAAAGATCATCCAGCACGACCTACAGAGAGAAATAGAAAATTGTACGATTAAATTAAAAAAATATTGAAAATAACTAGAGAAAGTAACCTACCAATGATTCCTCAGGATTAAGTGAACTGCCAAAAGCTGCTAGCCCAAGTGGAGTAGTAGAGTATATTTTAGTTTCATTATTCCACTCAAGAAACCTTTTATGGCATAACCAACGAAGGGAGTCCTGAGCTGACTTCACAACATCCTCAAAAGGTTTAGTAGAGTTAAGCAGCGTACACCTCACATATCGATGGATATCACTTGCAGTTTGCACAATTCCACCAGCAACAACCTCCATGATTGCATGAATCATTCCATTTTTATCTTCTGAGAGGCAAGACTCCAAGGGAGTACAGTTACTTCTAAGAATACCTGTAATCCTCTTGACCTCTTCAGGCTTGCATACAAGTATCTACATTTCAAATGTCAAAGTATTAGATATTCATAAACAAGAAAACATCAGCACAACCAGATACATAAATACAAAATTGAAACTAAGCTGATGAATTCATGGGAAACATCTAGTATAAATGAAAGTTTCATATCTTACACTCTCTCCCTTTGTATCTATGCCAGTTCTACCAGCACGACCAGACATCTGCTTGTACCGAGTTCCATCAATGAAGTCATGACCTATCCTAGGTTGCCTAAATATTACTCGTCTGGCAGGCAAGTTAACACCAGCAGCCAAAGTTGAAGTGGCAGTCAAAACTCTGACAAGACCTTTACGGTAACATGTTTCCACAATCTCCCTCTCCTCAACCTGCCAAAAGAGAAAGCTGTACTTGTATGAAACAGAAATGACTACATATTATAAGCTCACGATCTTGAGCTGTCTTCTCATCAACAGCTAGGAGAATAGTTGTCAAAATAGTTATCAAGAAAAGTAGAATGCATTCACTCACGTCTCCTACTGAAAGATAAAGGTTGTCATGAAGTAATGGAATGGTTTTAGCAATTAGTAATAAATTCAAAACAGCATCTACTAAAATGTAGTAAAAAAAGGTCAGTCAGCTATGCAGTGCAGATTCTAAATGCTTAGGGCAACGACGATGGCATAAATAAGGTCCACAAACTCTTCATGGCATGATATGAGAAATTATAGTAAAATTACAATACCGTTAAACCAGCATGATGGTATGCAACTCCAGAGGGAAGGGTCTCTTCTAATACAGGATCTAACCCAGAAGGGCTCCTCTTCAAGGCTTCAACTGCAGATGTAGCATCTGGAAATTCTGAGCCCATGTCACTTGATCCAACAGAAGCCATTTTCAAAAACTTGGCAACATGTCTTGCAGTTGATTCACAACCTTTCCGGCTGGAGCAAAACAAAAGAACAGAATGCCCCTGCTGAACAACCTGGGAAGCAAAACAAAGTAGATGTGTACACATATATTTTAGAAAGTAAGGAATTGGTAATAACTGGAGGCTAAATAGCGCAAATTATTTACCTCATTGCACAACTCAACAATATGATCTGGATCCTTACCACCAAGATCAGCTACTTTTGGAAGCACGCGAACAACATTCATATCTTTATCAAAGACCTGATTACCGACTTTAATAAATTCCTCCAGTGGAACGGGTCGAAATTCTGTTTGGTAAAGTGCAGCCTAATTATGCAGCAGAATATCAGATACACGTGAATTATCCGATTCTAGTTTTACGATAAAGTAAAATGCTACTTGAAACACAAAAGAAGACTTTGTCACACTCAACCTTTCATATTGACCAAAAAGATCAAGAATTAGCAAAGCAACATGATCAAGGAAGATTATAACAAAGTGATAGTTTTGATAAATCGTTTACTATTGTTGCAGTTTTGTGAAATACCCATGTAAAGTTGTAACAAAGTGATAGTTTTGACAAAATAATTGCAATTTTGTGAAATTTACTCTTAGATACATTTATAGCAATATTCATGACAGTTGCTATTGCTAAATATGCCGTGTTACAGGGACTCGCAAGTCTGATTTTTTTTTCTTTTGCCGTGTTGACGCGCGCGTCGACGCACATTAGACGTGGGACGACACCCATCTGACACAGAGTCCAACGGAAAGAGAGGGGAGTTGCAGGCTTGCAGCTGCTAATAGTAGAGGAACGAAGTTGCAGTAGGAGGTAAAGCAAGTGAAGAGAGAGAGTGTGTGCCAAAAGAAGAGGCGGAAAGGTTGCAGCTTTTCCAGGATTGCAGGAGGCTGGAGAGAGAGCATGCAGCCTGCACCTTTTGAGGTACTACTTAGAAAAATAAACAAAGTAACAAAAAAAATTTAGGGTAAGACTTTCATACTCTATTCTTAGTGGTCCAAAAGCCAAGACTGAAAAATAGAAAACAATGAAAAGTAAAAAATCAACTCTGAAATTAAGTTCTAATAAAATTCAAATTCTGGCTGTGGCTTATAAGCCAATGAGCATACAAGCAAAGCTTCCATGCACAACAGACATAGGAAAGGGATCTTATGTGCACAATACTCTTTGGAACACTGGTATTATAAGTATTTTAAGTGTTTGACCAACTATTTTACATGTTAATATTTTATATTATATAATACTTTTATCAAAAATTATGTGTATTATACGAATCCTCGAATCCTTTTTCTCCAAATTTGCTGAATCAGATACTCGAATCCAAGTCATACTCTGACACCTATGTCAGTGTCCCGTAACACTGTAAATATGTTTTGTCAAATAGTCCAAGCCTATAAAGCATGTCTAATACTGTTTGTCAAATATAGTAACACTATAGAGCATCGCACAGTTCCACATTATTTTCAGTGAAATACTTAAGCAGTAAATTCTTCGTCCTTCTGCAGCCTAAAAATCAGATTGGTTGCATCAGTCATTTGTAGTTTAGATGCCTCTAATTAGGCCCTTAAGACATAACTGTCAAAATAATGCACACAGTGTTTGTCCAGTCCTCCCCCACCTTGTGGAGACACTACAAGAAACCTCTCAGGACAGACTAAATTTTATGGTTTTCTGGAAAAAGCTAATTCAGTAGAATCCTCACTATAATGCAATGGTTCCCAGCATCCTTTCTACCCAGCGGCGGATCCACCTCCCGGGCAGGTCAGGCGGCCGCCCGGGCTCCACCATTGCCGTCACCTTTATCGATAGCCATCGACACCCATAAAAATTAATCGATCAGCGAAAAATGCTATTAGTCGCCCGGGCTTGATGGTGATGCTGGCTCCACCACTGTTTCTACTTGTACACAGTACTCTATTTCATTTCAGCATAGATAATCAAAAGTATGGTGATGTTATCATTAAAAGGGAAAGCAACTCACAAAAAATATACATATGAAACTTTGAAGTTCAGCAAATCAGCATACATAACTTGTAGTACTACTGTATTTCATTAGACAGTTTGGTTAAATAATGCATTATTCTTGTCAAAATGATGGTGAATGACCGTAAGATAGTACGCTGCAAGCATGTTTTATGGTAGATAACATCATTTCTTAAAAAAACAGAGAATAGTATGAACAAAAATAACAGAAGTTCTCTTACTTGAAGCCAATCAGCTACAGCTGCAACATTGGGCATAGTAGCACTCATACCAATAATCTGCAATCCATGAGTTGCATCCATCTTCCCACTGCTAGAACCTGAGATTTCTCCACTTGATGATTCTGAATTCCCTTCACCAGCTGCATACCGAAGCTTTGTCAGCATCAGCTCCAAAAGATATCCTCGGTGTTGGTCACCAACCTATAAAACACAAAATTGCATGTTAAAAATAAAATATTAGGCCACCTATTATTACCAAAGTTTCACTTGGACCATCATTTAAGCTTTTTTTTTTGGTCCAAGTAATATTTCCATTTGTTGCACTTTGGGCCACCCTCCCTCTCTATCTTCCTCAGTCTTCTCCCCACCATCTGGAGCTCAGTGTCTAACTATCATGGGCATTGGGCCATAAGGCCAATGCCCATGGACAGCCCGTACCAGTTAAGTTAGAGATAAGATTATTAGTTAGTTAGAGATAAGATAAGATTAAGTCCTTACTTAGGGGTCAAGTTGTACCATCTATATAAGGATGGGATTATGTCTATTATCAATTAAGCAATGAATATCAATTAGTCTAATCTCTTCCTTCCAGTAATGTTCTTCTCCCTAGCCTAAATCTACATCCCTTCTTCAGGAGCCGACGCCACCCGGCTATCTTCTCGACGGTGGTTATCCCGTCATGGCCTCGGGTCGTGACAACTTGGTATCGGAGCCACTCACCATGGCTTCCCTCGCATCACGGTGAGTCATCTAGTGTATCCGGTGGATGAGTATCTACTCCATCAATTGTTTAATGGTTACAGAGCGGAAAAGAATATCAAAGTGCTCCAGGTGGGAACACATGTGGAGGCTTCCGTTCCGTTCCAAACTCAAGCAGCCGCTGAGCACGCTTGGAAACTCAACGGCCACGCCATTTATGATGGTGGTTGTTGGCTGAACATACAGTGGAAGCAGCCATACAACAGTACCCCAGTACCAGCAGCACCTCTTCCCCGGATCGCTAAGGAATTAATGGCGGATGTGCTGGAATTGAAGGCCATGTTGAAAGCAAGTAACGCAGCGAAGGAGGTGGTAGATGGGTGTACCGAGCAAGAGATGGCAGAGCAGCAGAAGATGGTGGTGAGCATGTTGATGACACCATCGCCTCCATTTTCTCCACCAGAGGCTGGTGTCTGGAAGGAGCAGGATGCTTTGTCTTCGGCAAAGGCCATCAGCCAACAGCGTCTATCATCATGCCTACATCCGCATCGGCAAGTCTTCAAACAAAGCAGATTCTCAAGGTGCAAAGCGAGCTGCAACGTGCAGCCGAAGGCAACACTCACTTCCTCAGCAAAGCCAGTGTACAAAACAAGATGGCGGGTGGGTCATCTTTGGCTAGTACATTCTACAGGAAACCCTCGACCGTTCTGTCGTTGGTCGTGGCATCGGCATTGACGGCGGAGACGTCGAGCGAGGCAGGAGCCAGCGAGGAGGTCCATACCACGAGGAGCAGAAGCACGCCAACGAGAATCGGGCGCAGCGCATGCAGCGAGAGCCACGCCACAGCTCTCGCTGGGCTTGTGCCGTGAAGGTGGGGCCGGTAGCTCACGCGTGATTGGAGCTGCGGTGATTGCAGTGCAACAAGCGGCGTGGTTTTCGGAGGCGGAAGGTGCAGCTCAAGCTCCAGATACAGCAACGGAGGCACGATTTTTGGTGGCAAATAGGCGGTGCTTATCTGATTCGTTGGAGGCAACGCGATTTCCGGGTGACACGGCTCGATTTCCTTGGGCAGCAATGCGATTTCAAGGAAGGCGGTCAGCGCGGCGACTTCATAACCTGGCGATGCAGCTTCTGCGAACGGTGGGACCGGCACTGGCATGATTCCCTGGTGACACGCGAGTGGCGCGATTGGGCAGCGCGGCAGGTCTGCGACGTCTCCACGTCCTTCAAGCACCAGGTGTGCGATGTCGTTGCGTGGCGGCGCGTTGGAAGGATGGTTGGTCGAGGCCTCCTTGTTCTGGATGGCAGCATAGATCAATTCTGATATCTTTTTGGGCCAATGGTACTCATGATGGGCCAAAGATATTGATTGTTCTGCACTGTTTGTTTGGCTGGCCGAGAGGAGGTAATCTGAACATGGCAGGGCTGTTTGCTAAGTACGTAGGCTACCAGATCAGCCCTGTTCTTGTTACTGGGCCATGGTGTGGACTTCTCCTTTGTCTACAGGCTTCTGGGTGAGGCCCTCCTTTGCTTTATGATAGCAAGTTGGCATGGCGATTTACAATAATATTAGATTTATTTATTATTTTAGTTCGTAATAATATAGCAAGCCGAGATGTAAAAGGCTCGAGTCATATTAGGTTTTGTCTAAGTCATCAGAGTCGTTAACACCGTGTTGCAGCTCGAGGACGAGCTGCTCAAAAGGAGGGGTGTAATGTCATGGGCATTGGGCCATAAGGCCAATGCCCATGGACAGCCCATACCAGTTAAGTTAGAGATAAGATTATTAGTTAGTTAGAGATAAGATAAGATTAAGTCCTTACTTAGGGGTCAAGTTGTACCATCTATATAAGGATGGGATTATGTCTATTATCAATTAAGCAATGAATATCAATTAGTCTAATCTCTTCCTTCCAGTAACGTTCTTCTCCCTAGCCTAAATCTACATCCCTTCTTCAGGAGCCGACGCTGCCTGGCTATCTTCCCAGCAGTGGTTATCCCGTCATGGCCTCAGGTCGTGACACTAACAGTGCAGCAGATAGCAGTAGGGATTGACGAAGGGGCACAGTGGCAGGGCTCTGCTAATAGAGGTACCGTGGACAAGCTTGTGTTGGCCAAACTAGTCAAGCCAGACTGTCTCCTCACACTGTCATTTGGTCAACTCATGGCACTGCTGGTGGCTGAATTTGATCCTGACAGTCGATATCCTCCTCTCTTCTCTTTGTAGTGCTGTTGATGAGCCAAAGTTTTGGAGAGAAGAAAGGCTGAGAGGGGTGAAGAGGAAGAGGTGGTCCAAAGTGCAATGGAAATGATATCTGACCTAGTCTGAAGTGAAGGCATTGCTCACGTGGTGGTACAAAGTTTCAACTTTGGTAATAATAGGTGGCCCAATGTGCGATTCACTCAAAATTATTAGCACGTTTTCTTCAACAACATGCAAAGGAAGAAAAAAAGAACTTCAGATTGCATGAGGGGAAAGGTAAACAGGAACAGGTCAGGACTTGGGAGACAGTATTCTTGACATGCTTCTCGAAACACTTTATTCTATTATATTTTTGGCATTGAATTTTTCCAAAATAAATGGGGAAAGCAACGAGAAATGCTAGACTGGTCCCTAATCAAAAGCATTGACCAAATCTCCACTAAACATAGTTGACCAGTGCTGGTGCATGGTCATGGTAAACTCATCTTCTCATTTTAAAAAAAAGTACGCCAATATGTTCCAATATAATGAAGACCAACTTCGGTTGTAATACGGATGGCACAATTATGTTTTTCAAATGAAAAAATATTTTCATACCACCAAATTTTGATTTGTTTAGTTTTATACCACCAAATTATACTTTGCCATGTGAAGTGAAGGAGTTTCCTTGTTCTTATTTGGGCCTCCCGCTGAAAGTAAAGAAGCCTTCTAAAGCTGATTTTTTAGCTCTCATTGATAGAGTGGCAGATGAGCTCCCTTTGTGGAAGGCCTCGCTAATGAACAGGGCGGGTCGCCTAATAACTGTGAAAGCAGTTCTTTCAGCTATACCATTCTATCTCATGATCGTGATGGACCTTCCAAAATGGGTGATCAAATCCATTGACAAGAGAAGAAGAGGCTTCTTATGGGCAGGGCAGGAAATGGCAAATGTTGGTAATTGTCTGGTCACTTGGGATAAGGTTTGCCGACCCATTGAGTATGGCGGTTTGGGAGTGCTTAATCTGGAGCACATGAGTTGGTCACTCCGAATACGTTGGCTCTGGTTACAGAAGACAGACAGTGCTCGGGCGTGGCACGGTCTACTAGTCCAGGTGCCTCATGTTTCTCGTGAGTTATTTAGCATGGCGGTAAAGACTTGCATAGGAGATGGACAATCCACCTTGTTTTGGACGGATAGATGGCTGGAAGGGAAAACTGTTAGTGAGATAGCTCCTAATCTGACTAAGTTGATAGCCAAAAAGACTGTCAGGCGGTGTATGGTGGTGCAAGCCTTAGACAACAAAAAATGGGTAACAGATATAAACGGACCATTGATGGTTCAGGTTCTTGTGGAGTTTCTTCAGATTTGGGACTTAGTTGAAGGGGTGGTCTTACAAGTTGGAGTTCTAGATCAGCATGTTTGGAAGCTCTCAAACTCAGAAATTTATACTTCTAAATCTGCATATGAGGCCATTTTTGTTGGGACAGTAAGGTTTGCACCTTGGAGAAGAATTTGGAAGAGTTGGGCGCCTTTGAAATGCAAATTGTTTATATGGTTGGCAATTAATAATCGTTGTTGGACAGCAGACCGGTTGGACAAGCGAGGACTTCAACACCCGCCTGCATGTCCATTATGTGATCAAGCTGAGAAAACTATGAATCACATCCTAGTTACTTGTGTGTTTTCTCGACAAGTATGATGTTTGGTCCTGCAACGACTTGGCTACTCTAGCTTTCCAACCCAGGTTACTGCTAGGTTTGCCAATTGGTGGTCAAGAACGGTAGAGGGCTTACCTGCTAATGAGAAGAAAGGGCTAAACTCTTTAATCATCTTGGTCGTTTGGGAAATTTGGAAGCACGGGAACAATTGTGTTTTTAATGGCGCTACCCCATGCTTGGCTGATGTCCTCCAAGCCATCGCTAATGAGGGCGCTCTTTGGTGCCTAGCAGGAGCTGCTAGGTTCCGTGATCTCTTTACTAGGTCTGTGCTGCTAATGCACTAGTTTGTTTTATTTCCCTTGGGTGTGTGGTGTTCTGTTGTACCCTTGGTGAGCGGGTATCGAATTCTTTCTATAACACCGTCCACCTTTTCTTCTCTATCTTAATGGAATGATACGCAGATCTCCTGCGTGTTCTAAAAAAAAATACCACCTGAATTTTCCGTCCCGCCCAAATCACTTTCCCTCACGTCAGCGCTCTCAAATTTGCCCAATTTGCTGTTATCATGGCAATTTTCCCCTCACTGTATCTCTCTCTCATGAATCTATATCACTTCACTCGCAAGCATCAGCTGGCCAAGCGGCAACAGGTAACAGGAACATACAGTAGTAAGTCAGGCATTTTACAAGCGTTCCTCTTGCAAAGAGAGCATGGAAATTTCAAATAAGGTAATGGAAGTGGATGAAGTGGTAAACTGTGGAACAGAGCATGAGGTGAACCAAAAATATCAGTGTATAAACCTAGAAGGCTAATATTTTGTTGGTACCAAACCAATTTCCTATTTTTCAAAACCATTTTACATGGAACAATAACAAATATTGCCATTAAGATAAACTAATTTTCAGAACAATAAGACTAATTCTATAAGACTAAAGTGGTGTTTGAATCTCTTAAGATGAAGATTAAGTGTTTCACGTAAAACGAGGTAACATTAACGTGTGATTAATTGATTTTTAATTATTACAAACTTGAAAAATGGATTTATTTGATATTTTAGAACAATTTTCATAGAGAAAATTTTCGCACAAAACGCACTATTTAGCAGTTTGAAAAGCGTGCCACGAAAATCCTGAACTTAATCCAATAGTAGTTGGAGTTCCGAACAGGGGCCTAAGATCAACTAGTATAAATCTCTTATCTATGTCTTGTCAGTGGTTAGCTTGAAAATGTTGAAGATCATGTCAATTAGCTATGTCATTTCTGAATTACTTAGATATGATTACATCCATGCACTTAATGTCACTATGTAATGTATCTTTTAAGTGTACAGATGCCTATTAGGTGAAAATACAAAAGTTAAATCCCAATACACCGTTAAAAATTTGTCATGGGAATAGGTTATGTCAATGGCAGATACTGCGTTTGAGTATCCGCCATCAATGGGACCCATGTCCATGACTCACAAAAGTAAACATAAGCAAGAAGCCAAGGCCACATCGTGAAAGTAAAGAAAATGGAGAAATTTTGAGGACCAAATTGGTTTAACTTACCATATGAAGCTCATCTATTACAATTATGCCAAGTTCAGAAAGACGACCTTCCTCCAACAACTTGTTTACCAAAGAATTTGCCTTCTCTATGGTACATACAGCAACTGATGTATCCTTAGGAAGTGACCCTCCCCCCTGACATCCGTAGAAGCTACGAACATGCCTTCCTAGTGGCTCAAGAAGTTGCTCAAGATGTTCAGCCTAAAAAAAATACTAGTTATACAACCCAATACAAACATGCTGAAACATTCAAAAGGTAAGCTTAGTAAAATATGGCAGAACCTTTTCAGCACATATTGACACATAGGGAAGTACAAGGATTGCCATCTTTCCACTGAACAATATCCGTCTCAACATTAGAATTTCAGCAACAAAACTTTTACCAGCACTGTAATATATGAAATAGGAATTATTCTTATGAATATACTAATAAAAACTCGAAGGTGGTATCTGGAGAAGTATGCATTTCAAACAAAAGAAACAAGTTTAAAAACAACTCATACAAAAAGGGCTGAATCATGGGGATACTGAGATTATCAATCAACAGGGAAGAGTGCAAGATCTCCAAGTACCTTGTAGATGCACAATAAACAAGATTGCGTTTCTCCAGGACACCTTCCACGAGTAAACATTCCACCTGCAGTAGACATGGGAACACAACCCTATGGATAAGGAATACAATTGAGCATGCCTCTGTGGAGAAGCACTTGAAACAGACAGTATGTGAAGGTTACTTTTAAACTGAGTTTGTACATCAAGGCAACATCTTTAATTGCTTATGATGTTCAGATATGTTTTACAAGAAAATGATGGAGAACAATTGTACTTCTTTGAAAAAAATAGAAGACAAATGTGGAAACACTTAGTTTGGCAAAAACTAAGACAGTCAAGTAACATCAGGTCACTGAAATAGATAAATTAAAGAGAATTGAGTGGTTTGCCTCAGAAAGCACATTGCCGAAAGCCAGGTCCACACGTTGCTAAGTACAAAAGGAAGTGGTAGACATAGGATCAGATAGTAGCTTGGACTTTTCTGCTTGGATCCTTTCAAATAAAGAAGAGAAGTAGCTTTTTGGCATGCATACCCTTAATTCACAGAATGTTTAGGAAATATGGAGTAGTTTGACAGGACACAAGAAGTACTTAGAAGTTGGAACAGGTTCTTAGGATGAGTTATTAATTCAATCTGGTGAGTAGAATATATTTATTACTTTACTAACATAAATGAAATATTCCCTCCATCCCAAAATATAACAACTTCTCCACCTACATTGTTTTCTCAACCAATCACAACCCTCCACCTTTTAATTTCTCCACCTACTTCCTCTTCTCAACCAATCACAACAAACCCCCATTTAATTTCACCTACTTTCTTAATACCCATGTCCAACCCCAAACTTCTTATATTTTGGGATGGAGGTAGTAGCATATAGTCATATTTTGTGAGAATAGCAGCAAATACAACTTTGTTAGCTTGCACAGTTGTGCTTTAGAGCAATGTTTTATTCTGCTAATGACAGATGACTAGCAAAAGCGCGACATTGGACATGAGAAAAAAATGAAAAAACTAACCTGCCAAGGATACAGCTCTGGAATACCCTTTTTCGTGTATATAGCACAGAGCTCAGGGGGAAGCCAACTTGACAGCTTTGAGTGGTCCTTTTGGGGAACAGAGCTAGGAGTGTTGGCTTCCATTTCTTGGGATGCAAATTTATTTGTACAATCTGTGCTAGGCTTGCCACGATTTGAATATGCAGTAAGCAGTTTATCCTCACTATAGGTCAGTTGATTGAGGTCTCTTCTAGTCAGACAAGAACCACTGTCACCCACTCTTGTTGGAAAAATTTTCCCTTCTGTTGTTAACTTGGACAGACACTCATCACGAATCGTAGCTGAAGAATCTATGTGCATGTCAAAAGTACTTTTATTCATGTCATCTACAGAATGCGTGAGATTTTCTCTGTTCTTCATTTGACTCTTTTGGATCAGATCTACAGCACCACCTTTTTCTTCAATTTTCAGGCCTGGAACTTGAATTTCATCCTCATGAAAAAAGTCCAAATGCTTCACAGGCAACGGGGAGCTGTTTACATGATGATTATTTGCTGCCACTGATTCTTCTTTATTTGAAGATCTGTCCATTTGCTTTGTCTCATTGCTTCCTACTGTGTTTTCATGGTCAAAACCACCATTTCCGGATCTGGGAAGAATCTTAGAGCACAATGCAACTGCACAGGATGACTTGTCATCCGCATCACACTCGGGCCTTCTAGGGCCCTTGTCAGCCCGAGCAGAAATGCCATCAGCAAATTCAATTGCTGCATTCCAGAATTCCTCCCCAGGTGAAATCAGGGAGTTCGTGGATACAGACTTTGGTGTATCCCCAGCCCCAGGTGCTGTTAAAAATCCAACCTTTTTCTGTCCAGTATTTGGGGTAAAGCTACATCGTTGCAAAGACACAAAACCCTCACTGCTCAGCTTCGCCCCTTCACCTAATTCCTGCTGGTAAGGACACCATGAGAATTCCATAAAAAGAAAAAAAAACGCTATGAGAATTCCCAAAACAATTCTAGACTTAATATTTTTTTTATATCAACCAAACCTCCAAAGCCTCTGATCCACCGTGATGAGTGCCACATTGTTCCTGGAAGGGGGTTTTATGACCTACATCCTGCAATCCATCTAAATGTAAGTTGCAACTCATGTATCAATTTCATAGAAAATCGCCAAAATGGATGA